>ML832907.1:0-18175 GCA_009831015.1 Picea engelmannii
TGATAGCAAGTGGTGATATTTATTGAATAAACCAAGATAAATCCAAATCTATAATATTCAAACGAAAACGAAAGCAAACATCTAAGTTATGCATACAGAAAGGAAGTAAAATAAATATGTTAATCTTATTCCTAACCTACCCTACACTGGTTGGAAGAAGTCTAGGTGTAAGTGTAGTGCCGGTGAAGCCAATCAAATAACTCCAAAATTATAACTACGTGTTCATTGAAGGACAACTGCAGAGAATGAAGTAGTGAGGGATGAAATATAGGAAAAATTGACTCAAGCAAGTCTCCACCCAACAAGTTGAATTTGGAGGCATTATGATTGATACTATAGGTAGATAGGTATGATTCCTCCAACCAAGACTCAATTCTATCATAGAATTTACCATGATATTCATATGACCGTTGGAAGGAGATTGAAAATGAGCGATATACCTAATGAGACTCATAAGTGAAATTAACGTGCAATGTAATTTGTGAGAGAGTCTCTGAGTGGGTGGCATCGTTCATTTCAGGGGTTGAAGTAAGAAAATGAACACTTTTCATAACCATTGGTTGAAATTGGAGTGCCTCATTATTGATGCAAATCTCCCTGGGTTCAAATTCCACATACTTTGCATGTTGAGAGGAGAGATGATATTTGATTGTTTGAAGGAAACATTGAGTGAGAGATGACTCCAAAGCTTCTTTTATGACATCAATGAAATCACATGAAGAGTGTTGGAACATTGAAATAAAATATAAGGATGAGTAATACACCTGCTCCTAGGGAATAGAAAATAATTCTAGATCAGATTGAGACGATGACATTTCATGGTTTAGCTCAATGTTTCTTCTTTTTTGCATGGTGATGGGATGTTCGTTTGTTGTGATTTCTTCATGAGGGTCTGTAAAATCACTGTGTTCTTCATACTTTGATTTTTTATGATTGATAATGATGAATTAAGGTAAAAAATATTAGCTTGTGTAGGACCATCAAATCATAGGTGGGAACTCACATTCAATTCCAAAACAGAAAAGTAGTCGTCGAAAATAGGGTTATCGAGTTTAAATTGTGATTCAACGGGTTCTGGAAATGAAGAAGGAATTACAACTTCATGCATCGTGAAGGAATTTCATGAAGAATGACTTATTGATCCATCATAGCTTAAAAATATTGTTGTTCTAATTTATCATTCAATGTTTTGTTGTAAGAATAGTGTATAGGTTGCACTACATGATAAAAACATGGATACTCATGTGAGTGATCAACATCAAACAGATTTGTATAAAGGGAATGAAAATATTCATATTTTGGAAATGACATGATTTCTTCAATGAGGGATTCTTCACATACCAAAGTATATTCATGATTTTCTGAAGGGGGGATGATACATGATTCACAATCCAGGGCTACAGGGTTTAAGATTATTGATAAGGATTCCCCCATAGTTGCGTCAGAGTGTTTTTTAGATATTGTCTACCCATTATATTTTGTGGTTAGATTTGAATCTTGTGAATGAGAGATGGTTTGATCATAAAGAAGATATATTCAACTTTAAGCTTCCAAAGCTCAAAATTATGTCCATTGAATTTTCGATCTCTATTCTCGAGTTGCTCACCATTCTTTAACACAATCTTTAAATATTTTTTACTTACAACTCTTACTAAACCTAGGGTTTATCTCATTTCTAAGATTGTTAAAACAATCTCTTATACCACATGTTAAGAAATGAGGAACAGTTCCACACTAAACCTAGCAGAAGAGAGTGTTCTCGTCCTAATACACACTTGCAGACGTGAGCAAAGTCCAACTCACTTAGTGTGTCCTTGCAGGAAAAATGCCTAGGTTCACAGTCCACACTGTCACCCTAACTGGAACCTCTTCCTTCTAGTCTTACTCCTAGGAAAGCCAAGGGGGGTATACCCTAGTTACTAGATGCGATTTAACGTTTATGTTCTAGGAGTTGGTTTTAATTTGTTAAAGTTTAAGGGGAAAACTAGCCTATGATGCTAAGGCAGCAAATGCAAGATGCAAGATCAATAAAATTTCAAGCAAAGACTTTTTCCTAATTCAACTAAGACTAGTGCCTAAGGATTGGGCAAGGGGGCAACTATGTTTGAGGGTGTTGAATTAAAAAATGATTACCAGATTCAAGATCGCAAATATTCCACAACAAGAAGATACAAGTACTTACAATAATAAATAGGAAATGTTACAACAATTATACAAGAGATACACAAGATACAAATAAACAAGATTAACAAGTGCCAAAGTGTGAGAATTAAAAGATGTTCAAAGTTAAAGTCATTCATATAAGGCCAAGCATGCCCCAATAAGAATTGGATTGTTTTTAAATGGAAACCACTAAAGCACTCAAGACTCAAAAAGATGATGCCTCCAAATGGGATGCACAACCTCTTCTTGAATCACACCACAAAGAGCATAAATTAAAAGATATAAAAGATTTGGAAGATCAATGCCCAACACAACATAATAGATTTAACACTTAGAAAATTAAACCATAGACTTGCATAAAAATAAAAGATGTGTGTGCTTGCAAGCTAAAGCTCTAAACAACCATAAAATATATCCCAAAAGAAGATTGCCTAGAAGACTAAGTGGTTAAGAGTTGCTTAAATATTTTATAAATTTTATTTACCCTCCTAACTAAGTTCAAACCTTACTCCTCCTCCTAATATTGTCAAATAACTATCAGATTCTCAAGATAGTAAGACAACGAGGCCCACCCTAGCTTTCATAGTCATCCCTAAAGTATGAGTACTTTC
This sequence comes from Picea engelmannii, assembly GCA_009831015.1. NCBI lineage: Eukaryota > Viridiplantae > Streptophyta > Pinopsida > Pinales > Pinaceae > Picea > Picea engelmannii. The sequence goes on from ML832907.1 coordinate 2,775, forward strand.
CGGAAAGGACACATCCTGTGTGTTGCGAGACAGTCCCCTACCTACACCTTCCGTTGTTTTCCTCAAACATGTTTTAGATGGTGAAGATGGTGGAATTAGGTGTCCTAGTTAGTCTAATATATTATTATGACTTTGGACTAAGTCTTAAGATGTGTTGTGAGTTTTTTAGATAAATTTTAGGTGCCCAAAATTAATGAATTATGCCCAAAACCGAAACTGTAAATGACTGTTGTGAATGTGTTATAAATTATGAAATTGCAGCATGTAAACACATATGAACTTGTAAATAGAAGCTGAAAATAGAGAACATTCACATCATCATTTGATAACCCACAACATGTGCAAGATATATGAAAAATATGTGCTATGAAGAAGGCAAGAACAACTTGCCAAATGGGAACAACACTTTAGATTTTAACCATTCAACCATATGAGTTATTCCATGAAGAAAGCATGTTAAGAAAAAAAGATACTTGCTTAAATCAAAATGTGTTCCTACACCATATCAATGTTCCACATATGTTTTAAACATGACATATTGCACCATAAAATACATGTAAAGAACTTGATGAAACTAAACCATGAGAAGGAAACTATGTCTTGAGGGATTAAACTAAGATGAGTGTGTGTGTGTGATGACTACTCTAGAAAATTTTAATCCATGTAAACCATAGAAACCATCAACACATTACTAACATCCTAGCCATACGATTTTGGGAATTATTCTCCCAAGGTGTAGGCAATTAGTTAAAAAAAAACTTGAAAATAAATAGCAAACCACTCACAATGGCACAAGGTGGAGATCAAGCCTACCAATGTTGTACCAAAGAGGGTTGTAAAAGAAATTAACAATTGTTATTGGGCAATCCTAGCCACACAACCTTGTCCTAATGACAAGTGGGGCAAAAGAATAACAAATGAATGAAATAAGCTAAGTCCTAGCCCAACGATTTTGGGGGGTTGGCCGAGCCAATCACTCTCCCAAGGTGTAGGCAATAAATAATTGCAGAAAATAAATTACAATGAAATACAATGGCTGAAAATACAATAGAATGCAAGCCTCAAGGGAACTTCCCGGGGGGCTTGCTACAATGCTAGAAATGGGTGAGGAAAAGAAGAGAGTTGTTACCCAACTAATGGAAACTCTTTGGGAGTGTTGTGAGAGTGGATTTGGGTAGCATATCCCCTTGTTTCTGGTAAGAACCTGCAAAAACCAGCAAGCAAATGCTTGCTGGAAATGTTGCACAACACAATAAAGTTAAGAAAAAATTCTGGTTTTTAGCAAAAAAAATTCACATAAAATCTCCAAATGAAAGTATAGTTTATGTGACCTATCTAAGATGATTAATTTATTGAAATATGAATGAAAAGTGAACAGAAAAATTAGACTACCAAACTAGGAGTTTGAGAAGGCTTTGAGGGAAGACTCCTTCTTGAGGCTTTCCCAACAATCCCTTGAAGTGAACCTGCAAGACTCAAGGAAAAACTTGAAGCATGGAAGTAGATAATATATATGAATAGACTAACAACATGAAATACTTAAAATAATTAGCTATCCAATCTATATAAACCAGCAAGAATACGCTTTGTTAATCTACCCTAGCAAACTACTTTGTCAAAGATCTACCCAATGCTACACAAGAAACTTAAACATCACTATGTCAGCTCATATGTAAGAATGCAACCAGAATACTCTTGGTGATTCAAAATCCTCCAAAGCTTTATTAATCCAATGGGAGAGTGTTGCAGCAACAATTTTCTCTAAGACTCTCAAGAGAAAAATGGGATGGAATGCAAGATGGCAAGAGCAAGAGAGTGGGGCGAAAATTCAGTAGAGTAACACTAGCTCAAATATTGGTCAAGAAATGAGGGGGTGAGGGGTTGTATTTATACCCAAAGAGGCAAAATGACCCCTCTTGGATGCATGTCAAGTGTTGCAACCCAGCCACATGAGAGAATCTCAATGAGAGGGGCGCACCACCTAGGGTTTTAGTATTGAATTGATGAGTTGGAAGGGTGAGTGGAGTGTGGGACAAAGTGAGGGTGAGGTGGAGGGATAGGAAGGGCACACCACCCATGGGAGGGGCCCAAAAATCAAATGAATGGGGTTTCAAAGGTTTTATGTGTGAGGGGGAGTGCAAATCCCCCTAGGGGCGTGGGTAAATGAGTGAGTAAATGGGTGAGGGGGCGTGTAATGGTTAGGAAGTGGGTTGGGTAGGTTATTATGACTCTTCTTTCCCTTTTCCATAATTACATAACCCCATTAACTCAAAAATACAAAAAATTACAATTTTGACTTAGCAATAAAAATTGTTGTTTTGACTGACTTTGACTTCGGGTGGACAAACACCTAGCTAAGTTTGTCCAACTGAGCTGAAACTTGGTCCAAGGGTGTAGGGGGTGCCTTTACGTTTATTTTGAGTAGAAATACCTCTATCAAAAACCCAAAGGCCTAGGTTTTACAATAATTTCTCAAAAACAATTAAATAATTAAATAATTAAAATCCCAACCTTAGGAAAATTAATTAAATTTAATTAATTAAAAAAAAACTATCTAGACTCGACGAAATTTTGTGAAACTTTATATGATGTCTTGCATGGTCATTTACATCATTCCTAAACAATATCTACCAGAGGATGAGACCATTAAAACGACGTTCACCACTTTGAAGGAATTATTGCAAGTGTGAGGGAAAAACTCAAGGGAAATCAACCAGGCTGAAAAGCCCAATTGATAACCTAAGGATAAAAATCCCTTAGTGAAAATAACTCTCCCAATGAAAACATCCCAAGGTACCTGACCTAACTATGATCCATGCAGACCTATTACATTATTAACCCACGCAGGGGTGCAGAAATTCCGTTTACAAAAATTTGTGTTGGAGGCATAAATTTCCCAGTAGAACCAAACTGTCTTCAACATATTTGCATCTGATGATGCATATCTTCATGGCACATGGAGTTGACCCCCTAGTTGAATGTCTGGTCAACATATGGATCCACATGGGGACATGTGTTCGATCTTCTCACATGAGATGGAGAGCATACGAGAATCCAACATCTACAAAAGGTGCTCACCAATAACCAACATGAGCATACACATATACATAATGAAATAAATAAATGTTATAAAAAACATCTACATAATAACTAAAGTACAACATTATAACTACAAAATGAATCTATGATATAGAAATAATTCTAAGTACATATCAACATAACGAATGAAACAATACAAATTTAAAATACAAGGGTTAGAGATATGTTACAACCATCCATGCAATGGATGAAATGATGCCCCAAGTGTCTGAAAAATCCTTGTCCAAGATGACTCACAAAAGACCCCTTCCCAAGTCTTATCAACTTGGAATTTTTTGTGAGGAAGAACCAACCAAGAATCATGCTCCTTCCATTTAACCAAACACTGGAATATGACAAGCCATGTAAAACTTCAATACTTTTTTTCTCATGACTGTCAAGGTGGAAGGCCAACCAATATTGATAATAATATGACGTTGATAAAACTGAAGTCGCCTTCCATTTCCTCATAATTATGAATTAATTCATCTTTTGGTTGAGATGTTGAGAAGGGACATGCCAAAGAAACCATTATACTGTTTTCCTCAAGTTTGTCAAGGTTTTTCTTCAAAAAGATTGGTTCCTTGGGAGGAGGGTGGGGACCCTAACTATCTAGATGTTCAACAATTTCAAACTCAAAATCCTTATTCTCCTCAACATTAGTAACTAGCTCATCCATGGATTCATTCGGAATTTCCCTATGAACTTCCTCATCTTTTTCACTGTCAAGATCAAGTTCAAGGGGGTCTGGATATTCAATATAAGTTTCTGTGAAATTAGCTTCCATGATCTCCAATTGATCTTCCATGGCCACAAACTGTTCATTCATGGCTTCACACTGTTCTTCATGGGAAAACTGCATGTTCTGAATTACTTCATTAAGTTCCTTAATGGGATCTGGTGGAGTATCTATCTCTATATCTGAACTGATCATTTCTATATCTGGAAGATTTTTCCTCTTCCATTTTTCCATAAAATCATCAATCAACTCAATGTAAACTTCATCCTGATCATCCCCAAATCTTTCCAAAAAGTGATGCAAAAAATCTCGTATGGTCTTGATCTCATTATCTTCATGAAGAAGAAACCAGTCACAAGCACTTCCCTGACCCTCCAAAAGAGGCCAGGAAAATAATATCATAAGATCATCCTCATAGATAGGTGGATTATGCCAATCATCAATTAATTGCCAAAAGGCCTTGACATGAGCACAAGCATCACCACCCTCGTGAAATTCAAGCGCGTTGTCAACAACATCTTCAGGTATATCATTAGGATAACCAACTATTTCTGAAAAATCAAAAGGCTTCTTGAGGTCGCTCATTGAAAAAAAAAATAGGACCCAAAATTATTAAGGATCCAACAAGAAGAGAAACAAGCTAGCTTCATCTGAAAACCTTTCCAAGTTCAAAGATGAAGCCAACAATCTGTGAGTTCCTTCCTGAAGAATACTTTGTCAAATTATTTTAAAGTGGAGTCGCCAGATGACCAAGTTTATCAAACAGACAAGGGCATCAAACAAAGCAAAAACAAGAAGGAAAACAAAAGTTAATTTATTAATTTGGAATAAGAATCGGATACCAGTGAGTGCTTCTTCTCCAAGAATTTTAAGCAACCCACAAGGATTGCTCCTTGCAGTATACTTGATATATTTTTTCAATGGAGTCGCCACTTGGAAAGGAAGCAAACAAAAGCAACCAATGCAAGTTCAAAGAATTTTAGGGACTAAATTTTTTATTACTTAGTTCTTAAAAAATTAAGTTGAGTCATTTTGACCAAGGATAAATGACTTATCCCCAGCAACGATGCCAAATATGTTGTCGTCCTAATACACACTTGTCGACGTGAGCAAAGTCCAACTCACTTAGTGTGTCCTTGGAGGCACAATGCCTAGGTTCACAGTCCACACTGGAACCTCTTCCTTCTAGGCTTACTCCTAGGGAAGCCAAGGGGAGCAGACCCTAGTTACTAGATGTGATTTAACGTTTATGTTCTAGGAGTTGGTTTTAATTTGTTAAAGGTTAAGGGGAAAATTAACCTATGATGCTAAGGCAGCAAATGCAAGGTGCAAGATCAATAAAATGTCAAGAAAATCCTTTTTCCTAAGTCAACTAAGACTAGTGCCTAAGAATTGGGCAAGGGGTCAACTATGTTTGAGGGTGTTGAATTAAAAAATGATTACCAGATTACAAGATTGCAAATATTCCACAATAAGAAGATACAAGTACTTACAATAATAAATAGGAAATGTTACAACAATTATACAAGAGATACACAAGATACAAATAAATAAGATTAACAAGTGCCAAAGTGTGATAATTAAAAGATGTTCAAAGTTAAAGTCATTCACATAAGGCCAAGCATGCCCCAATAAGAAATGGACTGCTTTTCAATGGCAACCACTAAAGCACTCAAGCCTCAAAAAGATGATGCCTCCAAATGGGATACTCAACCTCTTCTTGAATCACACCACAAAGAGCATAAATTGAAAGATATAAAAGATTTGGAAGATCAATGCCCAACACAACATAAGAGGTTTAACACTTAGAAAATTAAACCATAGACTTGCATAAAAATAAAATATGTGTGTGCTTGCAAGCTAAAGCTCTAAACAACCATAAAATATATCCCAAAATAAGATTGCCTAGAAGACTAAGTGGTTAAGAGTTTCTTAAAGATTTTATAAATTTTATTTACCCTCCTAACTAAGTGTCAAACCTTACTCCTCCTCCTCCTCCTATTGCCAAATAACTATCAGATGCTCAAGATATTAAGGCAATGAGGCCCAACCTATCTTTCACGGTCAGCCCTAAAGTATGAGTACTTCCCGGAAATGACACATCCTGTGCGTCGTGAGACAATCCCCTGCCTACACCTTCTGTTGTTTTCCTCAAACCCATTTTAGATGGTGAAGATGGTGGAATTAGGTGTCTTAGTTGGTCTAATATATTATTATGACTTAGGACTAAGTCTTAAGATGTGTTGTGAGTGTTTTAGATAAGTTTTAGGTGCCCAAAATTAATGAATTATGCCCAAAACCGAAACTGTAAATGATTGTTGTGAATGTGTTATAAATTATGAAATTGCAGCATGTAAACACATATGAACTTGTAAATAGAAGCTGAAAATAGAGAACATTCACATCATCATTTGATAACCCATACCATGTGAAAGATATATGAAAAACATGTGCTATGAAGAAGGCAAGAACAACTTGCCAAATGGGAACAACACTTTAGATTTTAACCATTCAACCATATGAGTTATTCCATGAAGAAAGCATGCTAAGAAAAAAAGATATTTGCTGAAATCAAAATGTGTTCCTACACCATATCAATGCTCCACATATGTTTTAGATTGATGAGTAGCAAATGCCTTAAAAGATGAGTGAGTTGCAAACATAAAGATTACTTCCAAAGCATTTTAAAACATGAGATATTGCACCATAAAATACATGTAAAAAACTTGATGAAACTAAAGCATGAGAAGGAAACTATGCCTTGAGGGCTTAAACTAAGATGAGTGTGTGTGTGATGGCTACTCTAGAGAATTTTAATCCATGTAAACCATAGAAACCATCAACACACTACTAACATCCTAGCCATACGATTTTGGGGATTAGTCTCTCAAGGTGTAGGCAATTAGTTAAGCAAGAAATTGAAAATAAATAGCAAACCACTCACAATGGCACAAGGTGGAGGTCAAGCCTACCAATGTTGTGCCAAAGAGGGTTGTAAAAGAAATTAACAATTATTATTGGGCAATCATAGCCACACAACCTTGTCCTAATGACGAGTGGGGCAAAAGAATAAAAAATGAATGAAATAAGTTAAGCCTTAACCCAACGATTTTGGGGGGTTGGCCGAGCCAATCACTCTCCCAAGGTGTAGGCAATAACTAATTGCAGAAAATAAATTACAATGAAATACAATGGCTGAAAATACAATAGAATGCAAGCCTCAAGGGAACTTCTCGAGGGGCTTGCTACAATGCTAGAAATGAGTGAGGAAAAGAAGAGAGTTGTTACCCAACTAATGGAAGCTCTTTGGGAGTGTTGTGAGAGTGTATTTGGACAACATATCTCCTTGTTTTTGGTAAGAACCTGCAAAAACTAGCAAGAAAATGCTTGCTGGAAATGTTGCACAACACAATAAAGTTAAGAAAAAATTCTGGTTTTTAAGAAAAACATTTTCACATAAAATATCCAAATGAAAGTATAGTTTATATGACCTATCTAAGATGATTATTTTACTGAAATATGAATGAAAAGTTAACAGAAAAATCAGACTACAAAACTAGGAGTTTGGGAAAGCTTTGAGGGAAGACTCCTTCTTGAGGCTTTCCCAACAATCCCTTGAAGTGAACCTACAAAACTCAAGGCAAAACGTGAAGCATGGAAGTAGATAATATGTATGAATAGACTAACAACATGAAATAATTCAAATAATTAGCTATCCAACCTATATAAACCAGCAAGAATACTCTTTGTTAATCTACCCTAGCAAACTACTTTGTCAAAGATCTACCCAATGCTACACAAGAATTTTAAATATCACAATGTCACCTCATATGTAAGAATGCAACTAGAATACTCTTGGTAATACAAAATCCTCCAAAGATTTATTAATCCAATGGGAGAGTGTTGCAGCAACAAGTTGTTCCAAGACTCTCAAGAGAAAAATGGGATGGAATGGAAGATGGCAAGAACAAGAGAGTGGGGCGAAAATTCAGTAGAGTAACACTAGCTCAAATATTGGTCAAGAAATGAGGGGGTGAGGGGTTGTATTTATACCCAAAGAGGAAAAAAGACCCCTCTTAGATGCATGCCAAGTGTTGCAACCCAGCCACATGAGAGAATCTCAATGAGAGGGGCGCACCACCTAGGGTTTTATTCATGGATTGATGAGTTGGAAGGGTGAGTGGAGTGTGGGACCAAGTGAGGGTGAGGTGGAGGGATAGGAAGGGTGCACTACCCATCGGAGGGGCCCACAAATCAAATGAATGGGGTTTCAAAGGTTTTATGTGTGAGTGGGGGCGCAAATACCCTTAGGGGCGTGGGTAAATGAGTGAGTAAATGGGTGAGGGGGTGTGTAATGGTTAGGAAGTGGGTTGGGTAGGTTATTATGACTCTTATTTCCCTTTTCCATCATTACATAACCCCATTAACTCAAAAATACAAAAAATTACAATTTTGACTTAGCAATAAAAAATTTTGTTTTGACTGACTTTGACTTCGGGTGGACAAACACCTAGCTAAGTTTGTCCAACTGAGCTGAAACTTGGCCCAAGGGTGTAGGGAGTTCCTTTCCATTTCTTTTGAGCACAAATACCCCTATCAAAAACCCAAAGGCCTATTTTTTACAATAATTGTTCAAAAACAATTAATTAATTAAATAATTAAAATCCCAACCTTAGGAAAATTAATTAAATTTAATTAATTAAAAAAAACCTATCTAGACTCGACGAAATTCCACGAAACTTTCTATGATGTATTGCATGGTCATTTACATCATTCCTAAACAATATCTACCAAAGCATGGGACCATTAGAATGTCCTTCACCACTTTGGAGGAATTAATGCATGTGTGAGGGAAAAACTCAAGGGAAATCAACCAGGCTAAAAATCTCAATCGATAACCTGAGGATAAAAAACCCTCGGTGAAAAGAACTCTCCCAATGAAAAAATCCCAAGGTACCTGACCTAACTATGATCCATGCAAACCTATTACATTATTAACCCACGCAGGGGTGTGGAAATTCCATTTACAAAAATTTGGGATGGAGGCATAAATTGTTCAGTAGAACCAAACTGTCTTCAACATATTTGCATTTGATGATGCATATATTCATGGCACATGGATTTGACCCCCTAATTGAATAGGCGGTCAAAAGAGAGGAAGAAAGATTTAAACAAGAACGTAAATGACAAAGCAAACACAGTACACAAATATTTTATCCTGGAAACCCAAATGGGAAAACCAACATTCCTTGAGCGTTCTTCTCTCATGTTGTCTTATTCATTAAGAATAAAAGGTTACATGCCTAACCTTGGTCTACACGTAAGACACAATCGAAATCATACCTTATTGCTTTACACAAGAACACATGTAGCCAATTTGGTTTACATCTGCATGACCAACAACATCTACAAATATTAATTAGTGACTAACCTTTACACCATTACAACACGCCTTCTTTGTAAGATTTACAGTAGGAAAAAACCTAAAGAAAAGGCACCCAAAGATAGTTACATATACATGTAGATAATTGGCTACAAATCCCACAAATATCGATATTTTGTTACAGTCGACTACCAAGATTGATTACCATTCGACTACTAGTCGGCCTTCATTCAGTCTTTAGTCAGTAGACACACACCGCCTACCGACCTCTTGTAAGTTAACCTCTTTGACTTTCTTCCAATATATTCAACTTCAAATTTACCTGGTTGAACCACCTCAACCTTCGACTTGTTGTCGATTTCTTTGACTTCGAATTTATCCGGTAGAACCACCTTGACCTTCGAATTTGACTGTCATTCGATCCACATTGACTAGACTTTCACTGCAAATAATACAAAAACCCAACAGTCTAGGTATTTCATGCACAATCCTAGGTATGGAAACTGCATCAAGAACCAACCAAGGCTGATAGGGAGGGGGATTTTGATTAGCATTAGCCCCGACCATGTTTGGAGGTTGCTACAAGATTATCTTAAGTGAGTTGTTTTCAGGTTCACTTTCATGTTCCTCTTCTTCCTCAGAGTCTTCTTCCGACTTGTTTCTTGGTGTGTAAGGTGGGAATTCATAAGGAGAGGAAGGTCTAGCACCAGCACCACCATCTGGTATGTAACGTTCAAGGTCAAAATCGAAGGTCTCTTCAAAATATGATGTATCTTGACGTATGTGATATCCAGGGATTTTGACAGCAGGATTTTCTTAATATTCGAAAGGGTCGATCAAGAGTGGATCTTGGTTTTGAGGATTCTCTTGCACTTGAGGTATCAAATAGTCAATGGGCAGTTTTCTCGTCTGTCTACTCAATTGTCTAGTTAGGGCACGGTTCACTTTCTCTTGCGACTACCTAAGGCTGGTATTGATCTGTGGAAGGGTTAATATGTCATGTTGTGAAGAAGAGAATGTGGAATCGAGATGAGTGGAAGTGTGTTAAGTATTGGCCTGAGCTAGCGTGTTCATAGTGTAAGACGAGGGAAGGGGAGTATGCTCAAAATGGATTTGATGGGAATCATTGGGTATGGAGGTTCTTACTTGCATAATAGAATAGGAAGGGTTTGTTCTTTTGTTTGCGACCATTAAGTTCTATTTCCCTCCTTCTAGCGCCATTTTTGTTGACGGGACAGAATGACCCGTTCAAGTAGGTAAGGGAAAACACCCGATGGAAGGTCCCAATTAGACCCACTCTTCTTTGCATTATCATTTTTTACTAGATTATGGGTTGGTTACCTAACTAACTAACTAACTATCTAAATATTAATTTGAGAACCAAAGGTTCTTAAATGAATTAAAAATCTAGAATTAAATAACTATGAGGCTAACTAAACTGACTATGATGTATTTCTACATTAAATTAAACCCATCCTTATCACGAGATAGATAATTAAGATTAAACATAGTCAGGAAGGATGTCATCCGAATAAGAAATAATTCATACATTCAGAAGAGGAATAAAACTATAATGCAACTAAACAATTTAACAAGCAATTGTGCCCAGGTTTAACAGCATAATGATTGTATTTAATGAAAGAAAATAAGTGAGAATCTATGCTCAAGAGAGAACTACAGAACTATTTCACACAATTAAACTCACAAAGCGCATATACAAAGTAAAATAATTAAGAATAATCTCGACTACATTCACTAGATTCACCAATCTCCATAAATGTCTCTTGCTCCTTATTCATGAGAAAGTAATAGTATTATCTAAATCTCAAAGGAAAAAATTCCATTTTCCTTTACATTCATCTAATTTATAGAATGCGGATAGAATCCTTTTGCATTCCTCTAACTATCAAACAGTCAGGATCCTAAAACAATGCTTCAGTTCCCTTTCTCGATTAAGATATTACCATAATTACAAGGAAAATTATTGAACTGCAAAATTTATGTTACAATGAGATAATTAGGTGGGATTTAGCAGTTGTGATTTTTCATCTATGAAGGCCTTCCAAGTATTGAATTCTTCAAGTATATTGTCCACTCAGCGTAGATTTCTTCTTTCAAGGTTTATCTCGTTGTTGCAGATGGCTATAATAATTTTTATCTTCAAACTTTGCTCAACACGTCCCACAGAATCTTCAGTTAGCAAAGTCAATATGGTGGGTTGTATTAATATTTCCTCTATAACGTCCAAACTAATTTCACTGATTTCCTCTATGGATTTCATGTTGAGGTTTCTTTTGATTTCTACATCTTCGACCATTGTTTGGTTCGACAACGCCTTTTCTAAATTCCTCACGGGATCCATCCCAAACTGTGAGAGTAGATTGTCAGAGAATATCCATATCTCTTTTCTCGTTTTAGTGACCTATGCTTGTGTTCTTGTATATCCATGAAATTTTCCATCCCTACATTCAAAAGTCATTAATCTCTGATTTTTTTCATGTTTGAGTACACAGGCAAGGTCTCAGGGAAATGTTTCTAGATATCTTACCATTTTGTGACCATGTTGTAGGTGTCTAGGGATTTTTTATATTTTTCATGCATTTCTTTCACCTGTATACTCAATTTATTCTAATCATATCTGGCCTTTAGTCATTCATTGAGAGTATAGAATAACCTCTTCTCAGAGTCTCACAGTTCTTCATTTTTCTTGAAATCCTCTTCCTTTATAGTGTCTAGAGAAATTGTCTGGTTTTGGATTTCCTCTGCAACTTTCTTTAGGAGATCATTATCGTGTTGCAGCCTTCTAACTTCTCTTTCACTTCTTTCATTGAAAATTATCACCTCATATAGTTCTCCCCTGAGTTTTGTGGCTTCCTAGTTGTGTATGGATTTAATTTTTTCCACCTCATTCAGATGAGCCTTTTGGTTGAGAGAGGTTGTTTCGTTGAATTTTTTCTTTATCTCCTTATCCCAGATATGAAGTTGTCTTTCCATCTCCTCTTTGTGGATTTTCTTTGTTTGTTGGGCTTCTTTTCTGTACTCACTATCCATGGCCTCCTTGATGGTTTCCAGGGTTGTCTTTGACTCAGTGATCTTGGATTTTGTAGCATCTACTGCCCCTGCAACTTCATGGACCAACACGATGTTCACACTCACAAAATCACTAAGTGTTGACACTACTTGTATTGCATTATCCTTCGGGTTTGGTCCATCTCTCCAATTGATGTTCCTTTCAAGAGCTTTCTGGATTACATCAACTTTTCCTCTTTTTCTCTTTGATGTTCTTTTCTCAATTTCGCTTGTCTTTTGGTAGCAGTAGCAATCGCCCACAACGACTATGGTGCCGTCAAAACATAATCCTTCAAAACTGGGTGATAAAATCCCTAGGATGGAAACCAATGGGGTCCATTCCTCTATGGGGGTGTTGATGAGATCGGTGTCAAGACCTGATGTCACAATAATGGTTCTATCCTCTTTGGATTTGGTAGTATTAATTTAGTCTTCCTCTTCCTTCTTCTTTGTTGTTCCTTGTGCAACCAGGGCCATTTTCTCTTTGTTCATTTTTTCTCCTTTTCCCATATTACTTTTTTTGGGGGGAAGGTTTGCAATTCAATTTTCCATTTCAACATGTTTCTCCTTGGCTTCTTTTTTCTTCCTCTCATGGTATCTTTCTTCATCTTCATCGTGTTTTATTGCTAGTTATGTTTCTTTTTCCTTTTTTTCTCTTATTTTGATTTTATCCTTTCTTTATCTTTGAGAAGCAGGGATTTAAATTATTCTAGCCTCAGGGTTCTATCTTGATCTTCCTCTTTCCTTAGTTGCTCTCGGATTGTTTTGGTGGTGATCCTTTCCACTACTTCTTCAAAACTTAAATCTCCCTTAAAGACATCTTCAGGGAACCTGGATTCATGCATGATCTACTAATTTAGCAGCTTTTAGATGTTCATAAACCACGTTTTGAGGATCACGAGATTTGGGCTCTCTGATACAAAGACACGATTCCTTTACAGTTTCTAGTTAATTTTCTTCTTGCTTCTTGTTTTGTAGAGAGTATGATCCTATATGAAGGAGGGAAATAGGACAATACATTTTGTTCTTTTTTATAGATAAGCAATGGCTCCTTTCTCCACTGTTTGATATGTTATTTCTCCGGCTGGTAACTTATCGAGCACATACTCGAGTAGCAAGTGTGGCAATCCTATGGCCTCGAAAATATGGACAAAGGTATAGCATTTCTTCATATACCAGTCTCCAATCCCCCTTAGGGATTTGATAAAACCTATAGAAATACTATGCAGGAAAATACCAAAGATGGCCTTGTGCAAGGGGGAGAGGAAATAGTCACAGATCTCATAAAAATGTTCCTTTCAGTTGACTTATCATAATTGAGAACAATATAAATGGATTGGGATTTGATCTGTGATCGAAGACCAACTGAATGCAGGGAATGCATTGGCTGAAGAAATGGCATCTATAAGATAGGATGACATGTAGAAGACATGGTTTTTCATACCTTTGGGGTCCTGAACATGATTCACAATGTTGAAAGATAGGATGTTGTCCCAATTGAAAGCTTGGCCCTTTTTAACCACCATGTAAGCCATAGGAAACCATTCCATTCTAAAATGGGTGCTAGTTTCCTCACCATAGATTCTGCAGATCATTGTGTTCATCATTTTGTAAAGGCTTTCCAAGTATTTTGTTGGGACATTCCTTTCCCTTTTTTTCACTAGCCATTCTTCATAGAAGAACCAATCTTCCATCAAGGTCTCAAAATCTTTGTGATCGACCCCAAACTTGTCCAGGAACGATTCGTTTAGAGAAATCATGGGTTCTATGGTATTTTATCTTGCTTGGATGTATTCCACTTTGAGTGACACAATTGGGAGGCCTGAAGCAATGACTATTAATCTAGTATCCTTTTGTAGATATGAAAACACCATCTGGCAGTGTCGTTGTAAGGGAAACCTTTCATTCTGGAACATATCCAAAATCTCAGCATAGTTGAGGTAGTGCTCCATCCCATTTTGTTTGCTTTTATTGGAAACATTGAAGGATTTTGGGACTGAGGCAGGAACAGGTGCCCAGGAGGTTTGGATTTTTCCCTTTCTTGTCAACATCTAGGACATTTTTTTTTACCACCTACATAAAACATAAAATTGAGCGATTAAGAGAATGACTACAGTGATATAAATAATAACTACTAAACGATGCATAAAACACTTACTCATAGGCCAAAGACAGTAATAAATGGAGCAAGACGTAAAACCTTCATCGATGTGCCTATCTTCCTTAGTGTGAATATAGACAAGTGAGAAAATTTTGAGTCTCAATAACGTTTAAACACTCCCAAATTCCCTCCAAACCTAGGTGAAATTAATGAAGAAGTGTGTTACAACTTAGACTTGGTCAAAGGAGTACGTGGTGATATGAATGTAGACGCGGGCATTTCAGAGGTTATGATCATTAACTATATCACCGAAGGAGCGGGGAAGATGGAAGGATGAGATCAATGGAAGGTTGTCATCGTCAGAGATTTTTTGTGGTAAGATATGTTGACAAGGATCGTGGATGATCCTTCGATGATGAAAACTTTTAAACATATCGTTTAATCTCAATGAGAGTACTTAAGGGTTCGTAATAAGCTTTTAATATTCACCGATCCAATCACTCAACACAAATCTTCTTCTCAATTGTAGTGATAAGATGTTATTGTTACCATATGGGACATGTAGAGGATGGTTTGGATATAACGGTCATGAAGTAGTCAATGATTGTAAGTTTATCTAGACCATAGGATAGGTTAAATATTGGCCATTAGTGCCCTATGTGAAAAGTTTCATCGTTAGAAATTTGTGGAGGTGAGGGAAGATGTACGCCAAAAAATTTTATCGACGACAAAATATTTCACCGAAAAGAACCTGTGAGTAGGAGTGTGCCACGTGTGGAAGCGAGAGAGGTCATGTGACTTGACTAGAAATGGAGCCTATGTGAGAAATCATGTTGGTGTGGCTTCATGATCCAATCCTAGCATCCCTCTTAGATTATGTCTTGGCCTTGAAAAATGAGCGCGTCGTCATCAAAAATTCATAAGAAGGAATATGAACAACTACTTGGATCAATGTTTCCCTAAGGACGATGTTATGAGGTGCCGTCGTTGGGATTTTGAAAGTGAAGGAAGTATATATCAGGGGAAAAGGC
>ML832907.1:28611-50172 GCA_009831015.1 Picea engelmannii
TACAAGGCACACAATTGCATCTCAGCTCAGCTTATCATCCCCAGATAGATGGTCAAACGGAAGTCATCAACAAGTGTTTGGAAACCTATCTGAGGTGCTTTGCATCGAAAAAACAACACCAGTGGGCTCAATGGTTACCCCTCACCGAATGGCGGTACAACACTACATACCATACAGCCACTTGCATGACTCCTTTTGAAGCAGTGTATGGACAGAAGCCACCGTCAGTTCTCTCATACTTACCGGGTACCTCGAAGGTCCAGGCGGTCGACCAAACACGTACAGTCTGAGAGGATATCCTTCGTACCCTTAAAGAGAACTTGGTCATGGCCCAGAACAGAATGAAGCAACAAGCAGATCAAGGTCGCTCGGAACGTCAATTTGTAGAAGGGGATCAGGTGTTTCTGCAGCTTCAACCATATAAGAAAACTTCCCTCAAGGCTGAGCAGTGTCAGAAGCTAGCACCCAAATTTTATGGCCCTTACGCAGTTCTAAAGCGTGTGGGACAAGTCGCATATCAGTTAGCTCTGCCCAGTCAATCGAAGCTACATCCTGTTTTTCATGTTTCCTGCTTGAAGAGGTGCCAACTTCAAACCAACCTTCCAGAGTTAGTTGAAGAAGGATCCGTTTGGTTACGACCAGAAGCAGTTTTGGACCAGAGGGAGCATCGCCTGCGTCAGAGAACCATCAAGGAAGTGATAGTACAGTGGAAAGATATGACTCCAGCAGATGCCACTTGGGAACCAACTACCATTCTGCAGTAGTTTCCACATCTCAAGCCTTGAGGACAAGGTTGTTTTTAAGGGGGCGGACATGTTAAGTTCCTTACCCGCACATAGGTAGATCAATGTATTCGGATGTAATAAAGGTCAATATTAATAATACCTTTCAATAAAATAGAATAAGGCAGATGTAAGAATACCTAATAGAAGCTTTCGCTTCTAGAAGGATCTTCCTCTAGATGATTCTTTTTAGTATAAATAGGATTCGAGGGTATGAGAACCCTAGCTTGGATATTATTGTAATAGAGCGTTGCTCGACTAGAGGTTGCCCCCTCGAAGAGGCCTGTGAACATTTCTATCTGATTCAAAGTGTTATTTCTGTTGCTATTTCGTATATAATTTCTGTGTATTGTGAAGATTATGCTGGATATTTTACTGTTATTCTGTCATTTCTAGCATTTCGTTTTTGTTCTGCATATTTTATATATCTGGTATCTTGAAAAATATCTTGCATTTAAATGTACTCATACTCAGACCAGTCAAGCACCACTAATGTCTTCTCCTTCGATACAAACACCATCCTAGCTGCAAAGACTACAAAATTATTTGATTTCCCATTTGATCTTATACAACATTGTTATCGAGTCAAAGAAAGGTTAGCCTTCGAAGAAAAACAAAACGTTACTATTTCAAAGATGTGATTAGCAACAGATCTAAATAAATGAGATTAGATGCAGAACTAATTCTTACTGAACTACCTATTTCAATTGAATGTAGGGTTGTAGGGTCAAAAAAGATTTTTATTCTCGACTATTATGATCCATACATGCTCTATGTCGAGCACATCAATAAGATATCTTCCGATGCAAATAAAACAGATGCCAGATCGCACACTTTTCTTCCTCACAGATGAGGGAGAGATGAAGCTTGTCGCCACTCGAGATGCTTAAGCCTAGCATAGTGAAACACTAAACTATATCATACAAAAAAAATAGGATCAATATCAGTCATGTGCTCTGCCTTTAAAGAAGCCCAATGTTAGGTTTTCTTTTCTGCAACAGATTCCCTGTTCAAAATGTCAGGCGGTCAAATTGTATCAATGATGGTCGTGGAAAATGTGTGCATGATGATGGGTTGGCAGGTTGCAGGCCAGGGAGAGCGCTCTGCCATAAACAAGTTAGTTTATGAATTGTGTATCGGACGAAAGGATTCCATACCACTGAAGATGCACGATGTGACACCGAGCACTATACTTTTAGATTATTGTATTCAATGTCACCATCACTTTGCATTAAGAACATTTTTCTAACCATTATGCGGTTTCCAAGAAATGGTAAGTAAAAGAGTTTATTACACCAACGATTACTTAGTTTCAAAAATATTTTACTACAAAGGTTATATAACTCTTATTAGTCCCTATCGAAGGCCGTGTAGGGACTCTAGTATTCGATTAGTCGTTGACTTTAAATTAGTTGGGCCTTTTGACCATATATTTTTTCCAATCTCCAATGTTCGAGATAGTAAAATCAAAATTTTATTTTTTATTTCATAAAAAGACTTATTATTTATAATCTCATTGGACAATACATTGAAAGTCTAATTGCAGGCTGAGCTCTTTCCAATGTTTAATTTTTCATTTTTTTCATTTCTTCCCAAAGTTTTTGGTCCTTCCGAATGTTTTATGTTTTGGTCCTTCCGAAAGTTTTATGTTTTTGGTAGTCTTATTGCCAAGACATAATGCATTTAACCTAAGTTTTAAGTTTCTTTTCTTTTTTGGTCTGTCAGTGCAAGTGCATTAACATTTCAGCTTTGTCAGTGCACCAATTTCAATGCACTAGCATGCTAAAGTTACTTCTCAGCACCGCCTCACCGCTTCAACCCATTTTATCTTCATTGCATCCCTATATCCTCATCTTATGCCATCTTATGCTCATTGTATGGCTATTTGTCTTGCTTTAAACATGAGTTGAGTGGTGAGCGGGCTTCAATTAAGTGTAAGTTAGGTTTGCTTACTCTTTCTTTTTTTATCAAGGAAATTAATGTCCATACCTATATACACAGATGAATTCTGATGCAATTTCTCTAATATCTAGAAACCTCCATGTTATGCCTCCAATTGAGCAGCGCCTGAGCAATAAGCGGTGAGGAAGAGACCAATCTCTATTTGGAGAGAAAATTTTGATGCAATTTCTTTAATATCTAGAAACCTCCATGTTCTGCCTCAAAGTGAGCAAAGCCTGAGCAGTGAGCAAGGAAGAGACCAATCTTTGTCTGGGGAGAAAAGACACTATGTGCAGAGGTACATTAAACATTGATTAAATCGATTGCAAATTGGTATTAAACATTAATTAAATCGAATGCAAATTGAAACCAATGTAGAAAAACACATACACATATTGTCCAGAGAATTCCAATATACAGAATAGGCTTCTTATATTTAACTTTAAATAAATTGAAATAAAAATATAGTGTGTGA
Source organism: Picea engelmannii (assembly GCA_009831015.1). Taxonomy (NCBI): domain Eukaryota; kingdom Viridiplantae; phylum Streptophyta; class Pinopsida; order Pinales; family Pinaceae; genus Picea; species Picea engelmannii. The sequence goes on from ML832907.1 coordinate 31,810, forward strand.
TATTTCACTTTGCAAGCAGGATCGATCTAGATAGAATATGTATTGAACCAAATACCAATGCTATAGCTAGTCAAGAAGCTATACCAGCATTATAGTGTTACTTAATCTTTCTTATTAACCTTTTCTCATTTTCACTAGATGATCTTGGTCAAAGCAGCCTGGTGGAGCATTAAATACAAGTGCAAATAAGGTTATGTCAGAGCTATCTACATGTGATGTAAGTGGTTGTTAAGAACCTATACCAGTGCTATAGTGTTACTTAATCTTTCTTATTAACCTTTTCTCATTTTCACTAGATTATCTTGGTCAAAGTAGCCTGGTGCAGAAATAAATACAAGTAAAAAGAAGGTTATGTCAGAGCTCTCTACATGTGATGTAAGTGGTTGTTCCTTAGCCTCTGCATTTATTGGTTCTAAGACTTTGTGAACTGAGTAAACATGTTATGAAAATAGCTAGTTTAGCTAGTCTTGAACGATTATGAATTTATGTGAAAAGGAAAATCTATATTCAGTTCCTCATTATATCAGTTTTAGTTTAGTTCCTATATATCTACACAATATTTCTATGAAACCTGTGTAATCTACATAAGTTCATTAATCTAAGAACTGAAGTTCATTAATTCGGGTTAAATGAAGTTCTATGTAACCTGTATACTCAAAAAATGAAGTTCTCTAGATGAGTTGGGAGACATAACGTGAGGGTTTATGCATCAAGGTAGTTGTTAGGTTTGAGCATGTAGTGAGGAGGGTCTACCATCCTTGAGATAAGTCAAAGGAGATTACTGCCATCCAATATCTATAACCAAGTTTGGTGTAGGGTTATCGCTACAGAACAACCAAGTTTGTGTGCAGGGTTATCGCTACAGAAGAATATGATGTTGATTAAGGTTGGTTTTCATTGATGTCAACCCTTGAAGAAAGCCCCGTAGCACAAAGGTTTGGGTAATGGACCCAATATTGTTTGATGTAAATATGACTCATTATTGTTTTTTCATGGTTGATAAGAAGTAAATATGGATGAACTCCAAAGTGGTCCCCTTATGGTGAAAGCCCTCACGGGAAGACGCTTTGTGAAGTAAGAGAACCCATGCTTAATTGTGGAATAATGAGATGAAGAACAATGAATTTGTCAGGAAAACCATCCTAGATGGATAGTGCTTGTCATTCTCACTTATAGTTCGCATTAAGAAAGACAGGCGAATTCGAGAGAACGACCTTACATAGAATAAAATCTGAGGCGTCATCTATTATTAGTCCCTGCCTTCGGTGAGGGGCTATAGCAATAGCCTTGCAGTCAACCACAATTGAATGTGTATTACTTGTTGATTTATGTTGCATTAAATGGTATATTTGGTAGAAAATTTAAATTGTATGATAATGGTCTTATTAATATATTTATTATTTTAAATTTAAAAAAAAAAAACAAAAAAAAAAAACAAAACAAACAAACAAACAAAACATTTTCCTATTTTCCTAATTTTGGGATTGAATTTTGAATTGGCTAAAATTATGTGGATGTAACATTATTTACATGGTGTATGCAAATATTTTAAATTATTTCTTAAAATTAAAAATCATTTTATAAAAGAGATTTATAGCATTGGTTACTTTGGAGGCCCGGGTTAAATCACTTAAATCACTTCATTTTCCAAACAATGTAGTGGATAAGCATGTAGAGAGGCTAGAGTCCATACTGGTTGTTGTGGCTATATGCATGCATTCCAGAAGTTTCAGTCATTTTCCTACTCATTACTATTTTTGTTCTCTTCATATGGAATATTGAGGTGCTCATTACTATTTTTGTTCTCTTCATATGGAATATTGAGGTGCTCATTACTATTTTTGTTCTCTTCATATGGAATATTGAGATACTATGCTACTGCAGATCACAAGAGATCGGTCTTAAAGCCAATCAAGTAAAGCATATAACATTTCATGTAGTTAGTGACTGTCAAAACAATATAGTATATACTGTTTGATTTTGCACGCATCACTACCACATAGTATCATGAATCCTTTCTTGGAGGAGAAGCGAGTAAACTCATAATTGTTTATACTCTTTCATTTTCTTATGTAGTTGTTTTGCCATATACTCAGATTAATAAAAAAAATCATGGCTCCTGCACTCTACTATATGGTTAGAAGTTGTCTTTTTTCAATAATTTATCTTATCTTCAAATTCACCACTCGTGCACTCTACTATATGGTTAGAAGTTGTCTTTTTTCGATAATTTATCTTATCTGACGAGTAGTCCATTGCTTTCAGGCAAGGGCAGTCTTCATCCCTCAGGTTCGATGTATTTGGCTTCTTCTTTTATATCGAACTTCTTCTAAAATTATTATTACTCTTACACTTAGATTGATAGAAAAAAATCTATTGTGATTGAAAAATAATGCAGAATGGGGACAAAGGTGTTCATATCTGTTTATTTTACAAGAAAAACTAATAGGCTCAAAAAGATGGCCATAAGGTAACATCACCATGGTAAATTCAAATCTCACTATATTTAAATTTAAATCTCACTATATTTGAAAGTCTTGTGTTGAATATAGTTAACTAAACCCTCATTATAGCTAAATTAACGTAGTTTGTGAGGTTTGAACTAGCGACCATGAATTTTTCTTTCTTTAGTGAAAGACAGAGAGAAAGAAATTCATTCAAATTGAATAGTAAGAAAAGTGAAGCAACCAATCTTCTTTAGAATTTTAAAAATCTAATCAGACCTTTGCATGATCGAGACATTAATTAATTCGCTGATCCCACTCAAAAAATTAATTAAAGGAGAGCGCCACCTGATTCTCACCGGGAAGAGTCCATGCACAATGAGTTCTCTCAATTCGATGTGCAGTATCAAACTAGAAAAGGGTAGGCTCATATGTCAATATGGCAGGTATCCGAGTACCCTTTCGTCTCTCATAATTCATTAAGAGTTATCAATGTTGTTTATTGTTTTCTTGTTGCAGTTTTTCAAAATGTTCAACAATTTTATAAAACTTGAAACAACATCATATTTAGTTAACATCCCAAAATTTGTTTGACTGAAACATCTTTCTCCTCATCTTGTTCAATTTTTTTTGTTTCATTATATTCTTCTTCAACAATTCTTCTAAACATTTGATTGCCTTATTATTGTATTCTTCTTGTTTTTATGGGTTGTGATACTCAAATTTAGATTTCTCTTATTGAAAAATAATGCAGAATGCGGGAAAAGGTGTTCATATCTGTTTATTTTACAGGAAATCGTTGTAGAAAAACAAATAGGCTCAAAAAGATGGTCATAAGGTAACTGGAAATCACCATGGTAAATTCAAATCTCACTCTATTTAAATTTAAATCTCATTGTATTTTAATGTCTCGTGTTGAATCTAGTTAACTAAACCCTCATTATAGCTAAATTAACGTAGTTTGTGAGGTTTGAACTAGTGAACATGAATTTTTCTTTTTTTAGTGAAAGACACACAGAGAAATTCAAAACTATAAATTCTCACAGGGATTAACACAACTTGATCATGCTTTCCTATTAGGTTGGAAAGCCTCTTCTAAGAAAATCATAGGATGGGCACTTTTTAAACTGGAAGGTATATGTTTTATGGTATATGTCTAGACGGATGCACCATCTTATGATAATAATCCTGACTTGAATTCCAGTGATACGTTTTATATGTTTTATATAATTGTAATCTCCACTTCCATAAAAACCTTTTAGTTTGTTCCTTAAAATAGTTGATTGAATTGAGTGGGAGTGCTACGAAGAGCAGAAAAAAAAAGCATCTTCATAGAGAAAACAAATGGATCATTAGTAAACAAACTCACTTGATTCCTCATGTGGTGGATGTTGGAGAGCACTGGAATCATCATATTTGCTCGAAATAACCCTCTTCTTTCCCTCGGTCGACCCAGAATTGCTTTAGAAAAATATCATGCATTTACACGTACTCATACTTGGACCAATCAAGCACCACTAATGTCTTCTCCTACGATACAAACACCATACTAGCTGCAAAGACTACAAAATTATTTGATTGCCCATTTGATCTTCTACAACATTATTATCAAGTCAAAGAAAGGTTAGCCTTCGAAGAAAAGAAAAACGTTACTATTTCAAAGATGTGATTAGCAACATATCTAAATAAATGAGATTGGCTCGGTTGGTGCCGATGCAGAACTAATTCTTACTAAACTACCTATTTCAATTGAATGTAGGGTTGTAGGGTCAAAAAATATTTGTATTCTGTACTATTATGATCCATACATGCTCTATGTCAAGCACATCAATAAGCTATCTTCTGATGCGAATAAAACATATGCCAAATTGCACACTTTTCTTCCTCATAGATGAGGGAGAGATGAAGCCCATCGCCACTCGAGACGCTTAAGCATGTCATAGTGAAAAACTAAACTATCTCATACAAAACAAATAGGATCAATATGAGTCATGTGTTCTGCCTTTAGAGAAGCCCAATGTTAGGTTTTCCTTTCTGCAACAAATTCCCTGTTCGAAATGTCATTCTGTCAAATTGTATCCACGATGGTCGTGGAAAATGCATGCATGATGATGGGCTGGCAGGTTGCAGGCCAGGGAGAGCGTTCTGCCATAAACAAGTTAGGTTATGAATTGTGTACCGGACGAAAGGATGCCATACCACTGAAGATGCACGATGTGACACCGAGCACTATATTTTTAGATTATTGTATTCAATGTGACCGTCACTTTGCATTAAGAACAATTGTCTAACCATTATGTGGTTTTCGAGAAATGGTAAATAAAAGATTTTATTACATCAACGATTATTTAGTTTCAAAAATATTTTACTACAAAGTTTATATAACTCTTATTAGTCCATGTCGAAGATCATGTAGGGACTCTAGCATTCGATTAATCGTTGACTTTATATTAGTTGGGCCTTTTGACCATATATGTTTTCCAATCTCCAATGTTTGAAATAGTAAAAACAAAATTTTATTTTTTATTTAATAAAAAAACTTATTATTTATAATCTCATTGGACAATACATTGAAAGTCTTATTGCAGGTTGAGCTCTTTCTTATGTTTAATTTTTCATTTTTTTTCATTTCTTCCCAAAGTTTTTGGTCCTTCAGAATGTTTTATGTTTTGGTCCTTCTGAATGTTTTATGTTTTTGGTAGTCTTATTGCCAAGACACAATGCATTTAACCTAAGTTTTAAGTTTCTTTCCTTTGGTTTGTCCGTGAAAGTGCATTAACATTTCAGCTTTGTCAATGCACTGGCATTCTAAAGTTACTTCTCGGCACCGCCTCACCGCTTCAACCCATTTTATATTCATTTCATCCCTTTATCCTCATCTTATGCCATCTTATATTATGTCATCTTATGCTCATTGTATGGATATTTGTCTTGCTTTAAACATGAGTTGGGCGGGCTGCAATTAAGTGTAAGTTAGATTTTCTTACTCTTTCTTTTTTTATCAAGGAAATTCATTTCCATACCTATATACACACATCAATTTTGATGTAATTTCTTTAATATCCAAAAACCTCCATGTTCTGCCTTCAATTGAGCAGCACCTGAGCAATAAGCGGTGAGGAAGAGAACAATCTCTAATTGGAGAGAAAATTTTGATGCAATTTCTTTAATATCTAGAAACCTCCATGTTCTTCCTCAAAGTGAGCAATGCCTGAGCAGTGAGCAAGGAAGAGACCAATCTTTGTATAGAGAGAAAAGGCACTATGTGAAAAGGTACATTAAATATTAATTAAATCGAATACAAGTTGGTATTAAACATTAATTAAATTGATTTCAAATTCTAACCAATGTAGAAAAACACATACACATATTGTCCAGAGAATTCCAATATACATAATAGGCTTCTTATATTTAATTTTAAATAACTTGAAATAAAAATATAGTGTTTGATATTTCACTTTGCAAGCAGGATCGAACTAGATAGAAGATGTATTGAACCAAATACCAGTGCTATAGCTAGTCAAGAAGCTATACCAGTTCTATAGTGTTACTTAATCTTTCTTATTAACCTTTTCTCATTTTCACTAGATGTCTTGGTCAAAGCAGCCTGGAGCAACATTAAATACAAGTGCAAAGAAGGTTATGTCAGAGCTCTCTACATGGGATGTAAGTGGTTGTTAAGAAGCTATACCAGTGCTATAGTGTTACTTAGTCTTTCTTATTAACCTTTTCTCATTTTCACTAGATGATCTTGGTCAAAGCAACCCGGTGCAACAATAAATACAAGAGCAAAGAAGGTTATGTCAGAGCTCTCTACATGTGATGTAAGTGGTTGTTCCTTAGCCTTTGCATTTATTGGTTCTAAGACTTTGTGAACTAAGTAAACATGTTATGAAAATAGCTAGTTTAGCTAGTCTTAAACAATTATGAATTTATGTGCAAAGGCAAATCTATATTCAGTTCCTCACTATATCAGTTTTAGTTTAGTTCCTATATATATCTACACAATAGTTCTATGTAACCTGTGTAATCTACATAAGTTCATTAATCTAAGAACCGAAGTTCATTAATTCAGGTTAAATGAAGTTCTATGTAACCTGTATACTCAGAAAATGAAGTTCTCTAGATGAGTTGGGAGACATAACGTGAGGTTTTCTGCATCAAGGTAGTTGTTAGGTTTGAGCATGTAGTGAGGATTTTCTACCATCCTTGAGAGAATTCAAAGAAGATTACTATCATCCAATATCTATAACCTAGTTTGTGTGCAGGGTTATCGCTACAGAACAACCAAGTTTGTGTGCAGGGTTATCACTACAGAAGAATATGATATGATCTAGTTATCACTACAGAAGAACCAAGTTTGTGTGCAGGGTTATCTCTACAGAAGAATATGATATGATCCGGTTGATGTAAAAGGAAATCATATTGGATCCAAAAGGAAAGAAAATATATTATCGCTACAGAAGAATGTGATATGATCCGATTGATGTAAAAAGAAATCAAATTGGATCCAAAAGGAAAGAAAATATATAAAACAAGGAGATTGGAATTACTTTAACAGGAATGGTTTTAACTTTTACCTCTTTATGAAACCACTATTTCGAAAGTAATAAACTTAGTGGTAACTATGGATGTTTACCTAAAACCAAAAGAGTTTACAATGCATTAGTTTTTATTGGCTTATGAGTAGAGTTGTTTCAATTTTGAACTAATCAAACTCAGAGCTTAAACTTCGCTCTCTCACTATGGATAGGAATATTTTCACGACTTAGTTAGGAGTGAAAGGTAAAAACCCATTTCGCAAGCCTATCAATCCATGCATCCACTCTTCACAGAAAGTTATGAACATGTTTGTTGATTGTTAAATAAATGACCACATGAAGGATTTGAATTCTTCAATGCTATCATTGGAATTAGAAAATGGATTTCAAGACTAGAATTTGATATATGTTCTTAACTAAGCTCTATCCCTTTAAAACTGCAGCACCCAAAAGAAATCCCACAAGTAGGGATATAAAATTCTAAGATTTATTTTTAAATACAAACTAGAAAAACAATATATAATAACATTTCAAAATTTCTACCAAGAAGCCAAGCCTCTCCACATCATCTTCAAGTAATATTTAGTCATAATCAACTTCTCTACAAATAAATAAACAACCCTTGTCTTCAAAGAATAGCAGTTCTATTGAATTTGGTGATGGCAGTTGTAGAACTCATAGATAAAAAGTAGAAGATAAAGACAAGTACACTATTCTACAAGAAGTTTTTAGCAAACAAACCTCTGGTATAACCCACCAACTTTCCATCTTGAGGAATATATTAATCTAAAATCTCACCAAGAATTGGACACTGGAAAATTAGATGCAATTAAAATTTAATTAAATTTAATTATTAACTTTCAGCAATGGCCAAACTAGTCCAATGGCATTGTAAAATGTATGAGATTGTAAAATGTATAGAAATGAGATAACATGAATACTAGAAATACTAAAGAATTTTCATGAATCAAGTTCATGCCATTCATGAGAAAAATAAGTTGTTCATAGTATAGGGGCGGGAGGGTCCTTCCCTGGCCACAATCATCACAATGCTTATAGAGTTGGTCCAGAGACTGCATATGTGGAAAAAATAACGCAAGAATATTTATATATATCTTTAAATCCATAATAGGAAAAGCCAAAAGAAATTAATCAACAATGATTTTCAAGGTCAATGAAAAAATAACTTCCATATGAATCATGCAATCACTTACAAACCTGAAACATAATGGTAAGCCTAGACAATGGAGCATTGTTGGTCTTTCTCACAACAATTGCAGCCCTGCCTTCTAAAAGCTATGAAATTGTTTCAATCTACAAACGCTACACTCATTGTTGCACATACCTTATCACACCTCTCTCTATACCACCATGTTGGAGCTACTCTGAGGTATTAAAGAACTCAAGCATCAACAACCATTTAAATCGGCACTTCTACTCTCTTTAATGACTATCCAGGATTAAAATAAATGGATTAGTTATAGCTCAAAGTCCTTTTAAGAATGCTAAAACTAGAAAAAACACCCAATACACTATTGTGTACAACAAATTAGAACATGGCCTTATAGGCTTATGCCTGTTACACAAAGAAAAAAGAGTAGAGTTCTCCAATCTTCAAATAAAACCCCTCAAATAATCAGAAAATGACCCTAAATTTGGAGTCAGCATAGAAACAACTAAAATTCCAACCCTATATCCAAAACCAACACCCTATGCACCAAAAATGACATTCTTTTCTATAAATTCTTATCCTTGGAATAGATAAATCCATAGCCAAAGAGGACCTCTATTTACACCATAACTTTGACGCTACACCCAGGCAGTTTGTAAATAACCGTGAGGTCCATCACATGCCCAATGTGGTTCAACACACACAAGATAATCATTGTGACAGCCAATTTCAGTTGGGACAAGCTCAATGTTCAAACGCTATAAATAAATAATTTTCCATATTTCCATGCCTGGGACAAGCTAGAATCAAAGACATTACTGCAGTCAGAAGTGTGTCGTGCGGTGCGACGTTGTGATAGAAGTGTTTTTTCACGGATTCATCATCCATATACTTGCTAGCGTTTATTAAATCACTATTTGTTTCTCACTAGCGCTATTTTCCATGCATGAAAACTATTTACTTACTCGAAAACTCATTTGTTTAGCAAAGTTATTCATTCAAGCATTATCCATGTGAAAACAAATGACTCATTAATCAGGTTGCCTTAAAACGTGAATCACTCACTTCCTTTTTATTTCGCGGTGGGAATCTAGTTATCACCGAAGATCTTGGAAGTTCCCAATTTAAGCTAGAAAAAGTGAGTCTCTCTAGGAAAGCAAAGAAATCTATACCTCCAATAGCTATTGTTACAAGTGAATCCTCCTACGAACAAGCGGATTCCCTCTTGGTCTCTAGACTCCTAAGGCCAAGACAGAAAAGTGCTTAATGTGGACACTGACATCCTTTTTATATCTAATTAAGCTAATATACGAAAAGGAAGAAGAAAGATGTGTACCTTGTTAACGACGTTTGTCCTCGCAAAGTCCAAGCTGAGCTCCAATCCTGAGCTACTTAATAGGTCCTGTAGAACAAACAAAGATACAACAGGCTTCCTATTCTACTGGGATTAGCTCAAATACAGATCTATCTACTGAAGACAAGTTCATGTGAAACAAACATAAACTTGAAAGAAACAGACCAAGCATGTATATGTATTAATGAGAACAAACAAAGAGTACTTACAATCCTTTGATGAAGGTGCAACAACTTCTTCCATCTCTCCTTGTCCAATCCCTCTGCTCAAGTAATCTAGATTGTTTATTCTTCAATGGTGCCTCACTTATGAGATCATAAGTTTGGTATAATTCTCAATTTCCATCTATTGTATATTACCTATGAGATCATAGGTTTCATATCTCCAATATTTTTTGTACCTTTCACCATTAGAATCCCTCCTTATATAACCTTGGAGAGGACCAACCACTTGAGAGATAGTTGGGATAAATTGAGGACTCCTCTCCTTTAGTTGAGGATATTCCCTAAGATCATGCCTTGACCTTCTATTTGAATCCAACCACCTTCAAAAATTGAGGGGATTCTTTCCTGATTTCTCTCAACAAACCAAAATTCGCTCAGAAAGGGTAGCGCTCCCCCAAAATGGGGCACAAAGAATTGTAGCACTCCCCCAAAGAGGCCCAGGGAGCGTTAACACTCCCTGACATTGCATAGGGGAGCATTGCCTTCCAAATTTGATATTTGAGTGGTTTTTTTAGTGGAAAAAGGTTTGTACTCCTTGTCAACTAATTTCTCTTCTTCAAAACTAGTCTTAAGTGTCCTTGTGATTTAGTTAGAGGCACGGCATAGGAAATATGGCAGTATAATGTTTGTGACACTTGCGACACTTGTGGTCAAGATGCAACACTATTGAAGTGAGTAATTTTGATGTGTAACATATTGCCCCCCAAAGTGTGAAGTCAGAAGACAATGATGACTAAAGTACTTTGTAGACTTTTTCGAGCAAGGGTATGGACGCAGAGAGGCTGAAAAAAAGATGCACACAACCATCGAACAAATATTATGACATGTTTCAAACCCAAGGCAGGCATACCTATACTTGAGTGATAAAAAAAATTTAGGTATGGTCGCCATAAAATACACTGCGGATCCATAATTATATTGATAAAAGGTATAGCCACTGAAGATACAATGTGGATCTATACTCCTATGACTTGAACTGATTGTAGCCATGAAGAATACACAATGGATCTATGAGATGACAAGACATAGCCACGACCAATACAAATTGGATCTATGTAATAGTATATGTGTCATAGTTCAAAAGAACTCCTTCGCAACCTAGGAAAAGTATACATAAGAGTGAAAACTCAACCCAGGATCTTCTTACCGATCTCGATATAGTACGAATATAACCATGTGAATAGATGTCTTGATGTCGAACATGGTAGAAACCACTTGATTACCGATCAATGAAGTAAACCGTTAACAAGTGCGAGGGAGATCACCATTGATGTCAATGATTCCCAAGGTACTCTAGTACATTCCGACGAATGTGAATGAATGAGTTGAATTCGAACATCCATGGAATCACCCGATCATGGGTCAATGATGTAAACCCACTGTCGGACACAAGGAGGCATGCCATTGAGGCATGCAGGTCCCAAGGTACTAACTAGTTTCTAAGTCTAGTTCCCGGATAATGTGTTGAAGTCGACAGGAATAGACTCGTCGCAGGAGGGCCTTGATGTATCCCCCATCAATGACACGAAATTGACACAGAGATGTAAATTGGTAGATCAAATGAACATGGACTAACATGGGTATTGAAAAAAGATATTTGTGATGGCTGACTCTTAACGTAGGTACTTCCCTTGAACACTGAGGCATAACAACAGAAAATTGACATGGACCAAAACTTGATGATGTAGTGGATGTTGTGAATTTCATCAGGTGACCCAAAGTAGTAAAAGAAACTCAGAGGATTGGCTAAGTGCAGAGGTTTAGCGGATCAAAATGTATGCAAAGACAAAGTGTCATGTTCAAGGGCGACCATAAGATTTACTCGTAATGTTCTTAAAAATTGTTTGGCTTGCTTCTTTCAATTTTTCCCCCATCCAGATAGACGAGTACCTCTTTTTAATTTAATGAGATCGAGGAGGGTAACACATGCTCGATATAACTCACCTTTAGTAAGTCTCTCTTCCTTTTTTTAACAAAATGGAAGAAGTAAGGGTTCGGTCCCGTATGGGCCCTTCAATGTATGATTGTTTAACGAGTCCAGAGAAGGTAAACTCAGTGGTTTTTCATATTCAAAGAGTCTGAAAACAACTTAAAGACGACTCCAATGTTGTCCTTTTTCGTAATGTTAGTCTTTGTCGCAAGGAAAGGTATTTGTCGGTTAACTTGCGGATGATACTAGTGTGGCATAGGAACACCAATAGGACCATAAACTAGTTTAGGTGGATAATTGTAACCATTAGGTCCTCCTACATACGGTTGTATCTAACCAGGATAAGCAGGATTCGATGATGGTTGAGAAACATTTGCATAACCCGATGGGTTATGAGAATTATAAGCCAAGTGATTTGCTTTCTCATAAGGAGGATAAACAGTTTTCCCTTGAGGAGGGTAAGAAGTAGATCCCGGAGGTGGATACACATTAGGCCCGTGGGGAGGATAAACATTAGACCCTTGGGAAGGATAAGGTTGTTGTCCTTGAGGACTCCAGGTGGTGTTTTGGATGCCCGGATAAGGTTGTCCATAACATGGTTCAGAAGGAACAAGATTTAATACTCCTCCTTGTGGGTTATGATATGAGTGCCCCCCAACATGGGGTTGGGTAAATGTGCCTCCCGAAGATACTCCCCAGGATTGTGAAGGGTTTCCAACAAATGAAGGTTTCCCCCCTGCCAGTGGTGGATTAACGACCAAGGTATGACTAGCAAAGGGAGGTTTCCCTTCGGGAGGAACATGAAAAGGGGGTTGTCCCCCGGGAGGGGTAGGCCCACCATAGGATAGTGGTCTTCCAACAGGGATAGGTCTGCTAGATGGTGGTTTCCCTCCATTCGGTTGTATTTGGTTGGAAATGGTCTGCATTCTCCTGTGCAAAGATGTCCCAGGAAGATCGTGCGGAACATGTGGATCTGTAGAGTGAAAGGTTGTAAAAGTGGGGGTAGGGATCTAAGTGCCTTGGGAATGAGTAGAGGTGATGAGTCCAGCATTAGGATGGACTTGTGTTGACGTAACAGTAGGGTTAATGACCTGATCAATGGGGTGATTCATAGTTTGACCAGATGGTCCCATTTCAATAGGAGGGTCATGAGGATTAAAGGGTTGTCGAATGGATTCAAAATTCTCATAGAGATCGTGTTCTAATGAAGTCCTCCATACAAAACGAGCAAGTGTGGGATTTGTATCTACTGCAATGGTAGGACGAATAGGAGTTCTATACTCATCACCAAAGATTGGTTCTGTGGATCCCATATATGTTTCGGTAAATGTTCTCTCAGGTAATTGTGGGACCTCTTTGTCTATGACGTTCCCAAGGGAGTCTAAACGAAGCCAAAGTGGTTCAAGAGAGGTTGTCGTCACAGATGCAGTGCGAGGAGTGGGATTCTCAACTGTAACCAAAGCGCCTTCTGGATTGTCTAACAAAGGAGCAACAATACTCCCAACATCAGATTGATTTTCTACCTCTCCACAGTAGTTGTCTTCTGGAGGGTTAGGAGGTAAGGGTTGGTAGCCTTCCGGAGGCATCCCTTGCATCCTACACAATCGACAAAGACCTTTATCATCTACAGGCTCAATTTTGGATAATAACAGTACACGCTGAAAATCTAGGGCCAACTAACGAAAAGAAACAGCATACACTAATAAAATCTAGGAATCAAAACCAAGCAAACAAAACCTTCTCTCGATGACTGTACTAGTTGGTGATGAAATCCAACGTCGCGTAATCAAGTCAAGAAAGGGACTAGGATATGGTGGAACAGTTACGATGGTGACCTGCTTAACGGACTTACGCCTTGGTGCAATCTTCCATGCAATAATTGTGGATTCACCCTCCAAGGAGCCCAAGTGAGTTTGACCATCGTTTGTTCCAAGTATAGCGAAGGCTTCCCTTCACCGTCACCTTGTGTAAGTACCTAAAGATTGTGGCTACTAAGGACACCAACACACAGTCAACCCCTAGGCGGGTACAATCGACAGTCCAGTCCAAACGTATGGGCAGGATAACAAGTCCAAAATCAACTTGAGAGGCTCCCACACATAATCATGGGTATACCCTCAAGTGACTCCAAATGTACGATCCGACCACTACAAACAGTTGAACCACGGAGGGATAATCCCCGTAATTCTCTCGAATGTGACCTCGTGCGTAATCCCTGTGTGAGAGGGGGGTCCCAGAAATCCTATACGACAATTGGATTTTCTCTCCCTATCGCAATATGCTAATGTTTGTTTTGAAAAACTTTGGAGAGTTGTACTCACGACCTAATCCAAAGTACTAGTCCTAGTCTAATGTTGGTGGAAGATTCTAAAAACAAAAATGTTCTAGATAAATTTTAATTAGCAATAATTTTACAGCTATTCTTTACTCAAGGGTGTATGAAAGTGAAACTGATGGTATTATGACTCAATTCCCAAAAAATGCACAAGGGAATGATAAGCAGTCTTGTCTTTCAATGAATGCCTATTTAAGTGAAAGAGAGAAAGTTCATTTCATTATCAAACACTGAGATGCAACATCCTCATACAATTGTTTTTCAATCAAATCCAATGTAATGCTAAAAAAATTCAGAAATGCCTTCTAATATCCAAACCAATCACTAAAATATGTCATTTTTCTTATATGTGAATGATAATCAGATGTAAAACTTCTAATGTCAATCAGACTTCAGGATTAAACAATTAGAAGCAAACCTTACACAAACAAAAATACACTCGTCGTGATTAAACAAGAAAGACAAAGATAACTAAATTTGCAAACAAGAACCAAAAACCTCAAACAAAAGAGAAATGTTGGAAAACTGACTTCAAAGATGAAATGGAAAGGTTCACAGACCTTTGGATTTCCTCACAAAAGCTTCCACTCAGTCAGATAAATGAGAAGAAAACAACAAGTTAACATTATATCAGCAAAGACAAAGAGTGACTTCAAGGCAAGGAAAAAAATGTCAAATTTCCAAACAAAAGATAATCAATTCTTAGAAAATAGGGTGTTGAAGGCCAAGACCAAGATGAACTAAGATTGTAAAACTCCTGAGTTAGTGCCAAAATCAAGAAATAAATCTAGAGAGTGAAAATCCTAGAAAAATTCTCATAGAAAAGGGGCAGTGCTCTGGTGTAAAGGGCACCAGAGCATTCCAACGCTCTGTGTAAGACCAAAAGGGAGTGTTAACTCTCTGATAACAAGGGCAAGGGAGTGCTAGGCTTCAAAAGTTCAGAAAAATGCCCAGAAACTCAAAAAATCAAGCAAATTCAGTCAATCAAATTGAAAATGATGAAACCAAGAGCCAATCAATCAGATCTAAGAATCAAAAAGAGAAAGTATGGAGAAGGTCAAATGATGAGCAAAATCCAAGACAAGACCTAGGAAAGGGAACAAAAATCAGAGCTCCTCCCCTGTGGAGTCGCCAATTTCTGTTACAGGTGAATCCTCCTGTGGACAAGCAGATTCCCTCTTGGTCTCTAGACTCCTAAGTCCAAGATAGAAAAGTGTTTAACATGGACATTGACATCCTTTTTAGATCTAATTAAGCTAATATATGAAAAGGAAGAAGAACCATGTGTACCTTGTTAACGACGTTTGTCCTCGCAAAGTCCAAGTTGAGCTCCAATCCTGAGATCCTTGATAGGTCTTGTAGAACAAACAAAGATACAATGGGCTTCCTATTCTATTGGGATTATCTCAAATACAGATCTATCTACTGAAGACAATTTCATGTGAAAAGAACATAAACATGAAAGAAACAGGCCAAGCATGCATATGTATTAATGAGAACAAATGAAGAGTATTTACAATCCTTCAATGAAGGTGAAGCAACTTCTTTCAGCTCTCCTTGTCAAATCTCTTTGCTCAAGTAATCTAGATTGATTATGATTCAATGGTGCCTCACTTATGAGATCATAAGTTTGGTATAATTCTCAATCTCCATCTATTGTATATTACCTATGAGATCATAGGTTTCATATCTCCAATCTTTTATGTACCTTTCACCATGAGAAGGCCTCCTTATATAACCTTGGAGAGGCCCAACCACTTGAGAGATCTTTGGGATAAGTTGAGGATTCCTCTCCTTCAGTTGAGGATCTTCCCTAACATCATGCCTTGACCTTCTATTCGAATCCAACCACCTTCAGAAATTGAGGGGATTCTTCCCTGATTTGTCTCAAAAAACCAAAATTCGCTCAGAAAGGGTAGTGATCCCCCAAAATGGGGCACTGAGAGTTGTAGCACTCCCCCAAAGAGGCCCAGGGAGCATTAACACTCCTTGACAATGCATAGGGGAGCATTTCCTTCCAAATTTGATATTTGAGTGGTTTTTTCAGTGGCAAAAGGTTTGTACTCGTTGTCAACTTATTTCTCTTCTTCAAAACTAGTCTTTGAGGTGTCTTAAGTGTCCTTGTGATGTCGTTAGAGGCACGACATAGGCAAGATGGTAGTATAATGTTTGTGACACTTGCAAAACTCGTGGTCAAGATGCGACATGAAGTGAGTAATTTTGATGTGTAACATCTATAGTTCTAGCGCTAGCTTACTTCACGAGCCATAGCTCTGGAAACAAACAATTGGGAAAGAATCCTTACCTGCCTATCTCTAGTTACTAATTCAAACTAAACTGACCCTCATAATCAAGAATATGAATCCAAAGGGTGAGGTTCTCCACAATCTAATCCAAAAGTTGAGGAACGAATATCATCTCTGAAAAAATGTCTATACATATCATCTTTGTTTCCATGGCAGATAACACCAGGTGGTAGATACAATATTCAACATATTCTAGGTGGTAGATACAATATTCAACATATTGATCAACTTCCAAGCTGGTGGGCATCTATCGATCATTGTCTCCAACTCAGAATACAGGGTATGCATGTGGCTGGTATGCATGTGGCTAGTTGCCTTGCTGCAAGCAAGGCTACTCACTATAACTTAGTCTCCATGCAAAGAGCATAGTGTATTACATGCATTACCTAGATGAAAGAGCTAGCTTTGTCTCGTGTTGGCTAGCCACCGAAGCCTAGCTACACTCAACGGGGGTTGCACCGGTTATCCTGGTGTTGATGTGTTAGCATGCAACTTTTTATTCAAAATCACAACTATTTTGTTCAATTGCGCATTTGCACTAGTAAAAGGTTGTGAACCTGTAAAGCCAAGGGTTTTTTTTTTTTTGTCATGGTACTTTACTCATAATCAATTATATATATATATATATTAAGATATATGTATCTGGGGCTGGATACAACGTCGAACTGTAATAAACTCTGGAGTCCTACTGTAATCAACTTTGCAGCTTGAACGAATTTTTTTTCCAGCGCCTATCCCCTTCACGAATTCTGTAGCATATATGGGCTGGTCCCGAGTCCCTTCTCTATGGAATTTTATCCTACCAATTTCCATTTGTATCATTCAGCAAAGATATATGGCGTCATAGGGATCATGGTCACAACATAGATGCATGGCGGGCTGGCCGGTAAGTAAAATCGAGACAATAGGTTGCCAATTTCCATTTGTATCATTCAACAAAGATATATGGCGTCATAGAGATCATGGTCACAACATAGATGCATGGCGGGCTGGGCCTGGCCGGTCAGTAAAATTGAGACAATAGGTTGCTCTTCCAGTTGTTAATACTATTATAATAGACTCGGGAGTAGTTGTTTCCAATTCAATAATAGACTCTACTTTCCTTTTTGATGGCACTTTGCAGCTTGAACGACTCTTTTGTCCAGCGCCTATCCCCATCAGGTGTATTGTCTCTTATGTACGTTGGTCTCGAGTCCCTTCTCTGCTGACTTTTATCCTAACGATTTCAGTTTGTGTCATTGGAGAGGAATACATGTCAGGTCCCCTTTAACATTTTGAAAATCACTAGTAGCCCATATGACTGTATTTTATGACTTACACATATTCTTATTGCAAGTGGAAAATCAGTGCAAGCTTCTGGCGAGAAGGCCCAAAAGGAAAGAAACTTGAGGATCGCTCTCGACATGCCTTTCCAATGATTAATCCGACATGAACGACATAGGAACTTTTGAATGCCCTGCATGTCCTTTTGGGATGTTTAGCGACTTCACGACATGTATCTTTCATCTTCTTAAGATCGACGAAAGAGTTCTCAACTGTTATTAACCAGACAGTAATTCCATCCATTATGTGGGAATTCTTGTTCAATATAGCAAGTCCTTAAGGGCGTAGGTTTATCAACAATGAAATGACCGAATTTTGGCCAAATCTGATACCTGAAATGGTCAGAATTCCAAAACTACAATTTCTCAATTCAAATATGTGATCTAAACAGTTTTCGTGGCTTCTATATTGACCCAGATTGTTAGAATTGAAATTTGAACAGAAGGATCTGAATACCATCCAAGGAAGTCGGAAATGTGGCGATTTAGTTGGTCGTTAGATAGATCTGTTCTTCAGTGTCATAACAGGTGTTAGGGGTTAATTTATCTTAACGATTTAGTTAGATCAAACTGTTTCTGTTTACTTCCGTTTTGAAACTGTAAAACTGTTTTGTAATCTTTTATATAACTCTTATGAAGACAATAATCAGAGTGTTCAATTCCCAACATTTATGTATTCTCTCTCTGTTTCTGTTTACTCTTCCATTATTTCTGTTTTCATGGTATCAGAGCAATA
>ML832907.1:50883-70458 GCA_009831015.1 Picea engelmannii
TGAAACATCTGATACTCTGTTTCTTTCATGTCAAGTATCTCAGCAAATTCTTGACAAAGATGTTTGGTTGCTAGATAGTGGATGTAGCAATCATATGACTGGTCACAATGATTTACTTTCTAATCTTGATACATCTCTTATTATTACAATTAGTTTGGGTGATAATCATTCGATCAAAGCATCAGGAAAAGGTGTTGTGCCAGTTCTAACAAAGCAGGGTGAAGTGAAAAATATTCATGATGTTTACTATGTACCAAATATCAAACACAATTTGTTGAGTATAGGGAAATTAATGGCGCATGGTTATGATGTCAATTTCCACAACAACATTTGCACAATTCTTAATCAAACTAAAAGACTTGTCGCAAAAATCCCTATGACAAAGAACAGATTGTTTCCCTTAGTAATGAGAAGTGGGAAGATGTATGCATGTAATATTTCTAATGTGACTGAAACTGAGTTATGGCATTATCGTTATGGTCATTTACCAATCAAAAGTATGAGTTTGTTACAAAGACAGTCTATGGTGATAGGATTGCCTCCTTCGTTTAATGAGATTCCTTCTTGTGAAAGTTGCATAGTAGGAAAACACCAGCGAGATAGTTTTCCATCATCCTCTTATAGAGCCAAAGAGTGCTTAGAGTTAGTTCACACAGACTTATGTGGACCTATGCAAAATCATTCGATTGGTGGAAGTTTTTATTTTCTGACATTTATTGATGATTGTAGCAGGAAAGTTTGGGTCTATATTCTCAAACAAAAATCCGAGACTTTCACTCGATTCAAAGAATTCAAGGCTGAAGTAGAGAAACAAAGTGGCTGATTTGTCAAAGTTTTGAGATCTGATGGAGGAGGTGAATATGACTCAAGAGAGTTTGTTGATTTTTGTAAACATCATGGTATTAGAAAGAAAACGACTACCAGATATACTCCACAACAAAATGGAGTGGCAGAAAGAAAGAATCGCACCATCATGAACATGGCCAGGAGTTTACTTACAGCAAGAAAAATGTCCAAAGATTATTGGGTTGAAGCAGTTGCATGTTCAATTTACATACTCAACAGTTCACTAACTTCTAGTGTTCAAGGTAAAGTACCTGAAGAGAAATGGAGTGGATCTAAGGTAAATGTTTCTCATTTCAAAAAATTTGGTTGTGTTGCTTTTGCTCATGTTCATGAAGAGCTAAGAAAGAAGCTTGATGATAGAAGTGAGAAGTACATTTTTATTGGCTATAGTGAACAGTCAAAAGTATACAGATTATGCAATCCTATTACTAAGAAATTTCTAGTAAGTAGAGATGTTAAGTTTATGGAAGATAAATCATGGGATAAAATGGAAAACAATACTTCTCACAAACCTTCTCTTGAGTTAGATGAAGCACCTACAAATAAAGATGAAAATCAAGAATCAATAACACGTCTTCCAAGATTGCAAGTTCAAAATGAAAGTAGTTCTTCGTCTCATAATGATTCTTCTTCTCAGAGTGATTCATCTTCATCTCATAG
The DNA here is from genome assembly GCA_009831015.1 of Picea engelmannii. Classification (NCBI taxonomy): domain Eukaryota; kingdom Viridiplantae; phylum Streptophyta; class Pinopsida; order Pinales; family Pinaceae; genus Picea; species Picea engelmannii. Next base: position 52,390 of record ML832907.1, read on the forward strand.
TGATTCAGATTCTGCTCATAATCATCAAAGAATGAGAAGTTTGTGTGATATATATGACCAAGATGATTATGTAGTACAGTTTGCATTTTTCTCATCTCAACCTACTTGTTTTGATGAAGCTGCAAAGCAAAAAGTATGGGTAGATGCTATGAATAATGAAATAGAAGATATTGAAAGAAACAATACATGGGATTTAGTTGATCTACCTGCAGATAAAAATGTCATAAGTGTCAAATGGGTTTTTAAAACTAAACTGAATGAAAAAGGTGAGATTGAGAAACACAAAGCAAGGTTAGTTGCCAAAGGTTTTTCACAACAACCTGGCATTGATTATGGTGAAACTTTTGCACCTGTAGCAAGATTAGATACTATCTGATTTGTTTTGGTTGTTGCAGCACAAAATAAGTGGCCTATTTATCAAATGGATGTTAAGTCCGCCTTTTTGAATGGAGTATTAAATGAAGAAGTGTATGTTCATCAACCACCTAGATTTGAAGTTAAATCACAAGAGCATCAAGTGTACAAATTAAAGAAAGCCTTGTACAGTTTGAAGCAAGTTCCGCGAGCTTGGTATAGTAGAATTGATCATTATTTACTCAAAGATGGTTTCAGTAGGAGAGAAAATGAGCCTACTTTGTATATCAAGGTAGATCAGCAGGTTAATATTCTCATCTTATGTCTTTATGTTGACGACATGATCTACACAGGAAACATGATGTTAGATGCATTTAGATCAGCCATGAAAAATGAGTTTGAAATGACAGATCTTGGATTAATGAAGTATTTCTTGGGTATTGACGCAGACCAATCTGATCATGGTATATTTATTAGTCAACAAAAATATGTTGTTGATGTCTTGAAAAAATTTAAGATGGAAAAGTGTAAGCATGCTGACACTCCTATTGCTCTTGGCACTAAATTAAGCAAGGAAGATTTGGGATCAGTAATAAGTTCCACATTGTATAAACAACTTGTTGGTAGTCTTATGTATCTTACTACTACAAGACCTGACATAACATATGCAGCAAGTTACATTTCCAGGTTTATGGAATCTCTTAAGTATTCTCATTGAAAAGCTGGTAAGAGAATCTTAAGATACATTGCAGGTACAACCACTTATGGTTTGTGATACACAACTTCAGCAGACAGTATGCTTACAGGTTATACCAACAGTGATTATGCAGGAAGTATTGACGACAGAAAAAGCACTTCAGGCTATGCATTTCTTTTTGGAAAGAATTTGATTTCATGGGCATCTAAGAAGCAACCCATAGTTTCTATCTCTTTTGCAGAAGTGGAATATGTAGCGGCAACAACAGCAGGCTATCATGCAGTTTGGCTTAAAAGGCTCTTGATGGATTTTGGATATACGACAAAAGAACCTATTTTGATTTTTTGTGACAATAACTCTGTCATTTCCTTGTCGAAGAATAATGTGTTTCATCAGAAAAGCAAACACATTGATACTCAATTTCACGTCATTCGTGAACTCGTCAAAATGGTGACATTTTTCTCAAATTTTGTGGTTCTAAAGCTCAGCTAGCTGATATCTTCACTAAACCTTTGGGAAGAGATGTTTTTCAATTTCAACGTCAAATTTTAGGCATTATTAATAATGTAATCCTCCAGATTAAGAGGGAGTGTTAGGAGTTAATTTACCTTAACGATTTAGTTAGATCAAACTATTTATGTTAACAGTTACTTAGTTACTTCCATTTTGAAACTATAAAACTGTTTTGTAATCTTTTATATAACTCTTATGAAGACAATAATCAGAGTGTTCAATTCCCAACATTTCTGTATTCTCTCTTTGTTTCTGTTTACTCTTCCATTATTTCTGTTTTCAACAGGTAACTCTAAAAATAGCCTTCGATTTCTCTCGATTAATGTGAGATAAATTGAGTATTCAGATAATAATCAACAGTGGTTCCAGCGTCGTTCCTTTCATCTATGCCAATGGACATCGAAGCCTGCATTCCCACTTAAGTCAAATATGCTCTCATTTCATTTCTTGGGTTCCATTTAAATTATCCTTTCCCATATGACATCGGATTGGAATACCATGTTTTATCATGTGAATTACATGGAGAGGAACTCTTAGAGAGCAGAATAACCATGACATACAAACATTTTGCCGATGTAATGGTCGTCGAGGTTGTTTTGGGCAATAACTTTCTAGAAATGGTTTTGACACTTGGCTTTGATTTTTTATTTCGTGAGTTGCGTTGGAATCATACTGCCAAAAATCATATGAATAGCATGTTTCAGGGATAAAAATTTCACTTTGACAGATGCTGAAAAATTGCGCTCAAAGATGATTTTTAATGAAAATTTGGGTCCCTCTTTAGATTCTTCTTAACCCAAAATATATTTCGTAAGTTCCTACATCATTTGTGGTTTATAGGATCGTATTACATCCATTGATGTTGCGATGATGTGTCATTAGCACGAAATTATAAATCCACCAAAACATCCAACTATGTTCAAAGTGCTTAGTATTGTTTAGGAGCCGAGGTGACCAATTTTCCTTGAAGATAAATTTCAAAGCCAACGCAAGACCAATTGGTGTTGTGGTTAATCCATATGATGCTAAATGATGCTTTCATGATCATGTTTTAGTCATAGAACCAAGAAACACAAAGTAAATACGCTAGTATGATGTGCATGATAAAAGTAACTAGTGGAACAAGCAGTTTTGATTGTGACTACGATCATGAAACAGATCATGCGTGATAGGTATCAATCATCAAATATCCATTTCAACATGGATATCTTAGTCACTCGAAATGTTTAGGAAACCAACTAGCGAGCGCAGCAAGAAGGATCTGAGTTGAAGGAGGATATGTTTGGCTTCAAGAGGAAGGTGGGCCTTGCTAACCAGGTCAGTGTTGCTAAGAGAAAGAAGATCATCATCGATGCACTCGACAATGATAAGGGGTTGACATCCTTTTGCTAGTGTATCAGGGATGAGAGAGGGAAATTTATCAACAAGCAGTGCATCGATAAGGGAGAGACAAACCTTGTCGATATGTAGTGTATTGAGGTGAAAGGGAGAGAGGATGTCGATATGCGATGCATCGGTGAAAGTGAAAGGAAGTTATCAAGTGAAAGGCATGCACGTGGTGAAGGTAATCATGTGAAAATTATCGATGTGTCGGCGTTGATCACACAAACTTCACCGGTGGTAAAGACGTGTATCATTGAAGTATAGCAGAAGCAAGCTAGTGCATCAACCAAGTTCACAGGAAAGCAGCCTATGTATCGGTGAAGAAATTGTTGGAGTGCCAATGCAGAGGTGGAAGAAAGGGTGTGTTTTCTGGTACACTATGTATTGGTGCAAGAGGAAGGGACTCATAGAAATGAGGCTTGAAGGGTCGAAGTTATCCGAGGAGGAACTATAAAATATAAATAAAGAGAGCATGAGGAGAACTTGTTATTATCCATTCACACGAAGGAGAGAGTGTGATGGTTTCGGTAGGAATATTTGGAGGGTGGACCAATTTCTTGTCTTAAAGAGATGATAACATAAGAAAATTGGGAGGTTGTTGTGCACACACAACACATCCACAAGCCAATGGCCAAGTGGAATCTACAAACAAGGTTTTAGAAGGGATTCTGACAAAGACAGTTCAGCTCCATCGAACAGATTGGGCAGAAAAACTTCCAGATACCTTGTGGGCATACAGAACCAAGGATAATTTTAATGATGGAAATTCATATTAAAATTTAGAAACGTGGGCTAATGTTACTTGTCCTTAATATCCAAAATTTTAAATGTTTAGTGATAGTTTGGTAAAAATATTCATATTTCTCCGGATTTTATATAGTTTCTATAACATTTTGGCAATTTTTAAGGTAAAATAATTTTATTCTATGGAATTTGGGCGAATTGTTTTTAGAAAAAATGGAAATTGGCGAATATTTAAAAATAAAAAACATGGAAAATTAGCCCATTTGTGAAATTTATCCCTTAAAATCATATATGTACAGAACTACATGGAAAAATGTTACCAGTTTCATCGCATATGAAATGGTATATGGAAAACAAGTACTTCTCCCCATTGAATTTCAGATAAAGACTTTAAAAACTATAGTAGAATTAGAATTAAATCTGTCGGAAGATCAACAACAAAGGATTTTACAATTAAAATAAGCTAGATGAGATGCGCTAAGGTGCCTTGAAGAATACTATTATTATACAACAATAGTAGGAAAAATGGCCTCATGGGTTTATAAAGAAGAATTAGTTCAAAGTCGATGATTGAGCCTTACTTTTTGACTCAAGGTTCAAAAATTTCAAAGGTAAGTTCCCCACTCACTGTCTCGGTCCCTATGAAGTTAATACATTATTTGACAATGGATCTGTAAAGGTAAAACCAATTTATGGTTCAGTGATTTCATTTGTGTTCAATGGCCACATACTTAAATTCTACCATAAGCCAATGTCTTGAGATGATTTGTTTCCATTTTACTTCAGCAAACCAAGATGGAGGTTGTGAGTGTTGGGTATGTGTTATATTCTTTGCACGAGTAGCAGTGTTTGAGCGCTTGTGTCGGGCGCACAGGGGGGTAAGAGGGGGGGCTGCTAGGCCCCCCCTCGGGGGGTGTAGGGGAGCGGAGCCCCCTGCGTGGGGGTTCGGGGGCAGCGCCCTCGAAAAAAAAATTTTGGGCCGACATATTTTCGCCGGTTTCGGGCCGACATATTATCGTCGGGCCGACATATTTCCGGGACCACATGATATTAGGTGGTTTTCGGCACATGGTTTTTGCCGATGGTTTTCTATTTCCGGTTAAGGAATTAGGGTTTTGGACTAATCCAGGTCATTGGGTTAGGGTTTTTGATGCCGTTGGCTCCTATATGTATATTGTATTGTAAACAATGTAACACAATTGTATGAATATAATATATGTTGGTTTTCCCGGTTTGGGTTTCCAGGTGAAAAATCTCTGTGTAATGTTTGTATTTGCCATTGCATCTTTTCTGTTCTTTTCTAAATATCAGTTTGCATTAGATATTGTACAAGGTTAGAATTTACAGTGAGTGGTAGGGGAAACTCTCTTACTCATGTTCCATCATGAATTTACTCTTCCTATAAAAAAACATTAATAAAAAAAAGAAGGTAAAGAGAAAAATAATGTTCAGTTTTGAAAACCAGTCCCTTGGCACAACTGAACATGAGCTCTACTTGAAAACCATGAAACTGGTTAGCATAGTTCACAATAAACAGAGTGTTTAATTTCCCATAATTACAATAATTTTAGTGCCTATCCAGATTTCCTGTAATTTCTTCCAGCAAATAGTTATTTCAATGAATTCAATCACCTTTATGAGCAAATTAATGTTAGTATCAAGTTTGTATGTACCAACAGCATCAAGTCTTCACTTAGAAACAACAAATGAGTCTTCTTATTTCCTGTAATCAAAGGCTTATCTCATGTAATCAAAGGCTAATTTCCTACAATCAAAGGAAAAATTCCAGTAATGACTACTTGTTCAGAAAAGAAGAACAATTATGCAGTAAGTATGACATTCAAAATAAATCAGGTTATATATTCATCATTTGCACTTTCTCCAAGGAAAAAATATTCAAAATCCAACGTCAAATTCAACAAAGAGTTTTGGTATATGAGGTAAATTGTATTTTTGATATGTTTATTTATCAAAATTAAGGGAGTTTCAAAAAGACAACTTACCTATGTTAAAATTCCATTCATTTATTTTATCCATCCTAATATTCATTTCATAATTATTCATTAAAATGAATAATTTTCTTACTTCATCCATCTATCCTATGTCTTCATCTACCATAACCTAATCATCTACCATTCCATTATCCTAAATGATGGTTAAATCTAAACCATATATCTACTTATATTAATTTTATGATTAACCACTTCAAACCTATATTCATAATTGACACAACTCATTCCCCGTAATCATCCCTTATAATCATGTATTTAACCCTCATATTAAATGTGAATTATTTCTTAAAACTCCATAAGTTATGATATGATTGTTAATTATATCATAACTTAATAATCCAAAACCACCTTCAGTTCAAATCTATGTCATTTAAACAATAACCAAATCCCTACATTTTTTCCACCATTCCTACAAAGAGTTTCGAACGGTCACCCGATATTCTCAACTGAGCAGAGTAAAAAAAAGCAATCGTGGTTATAGGTTTGGTGCGGTATGAACCCTAGGGCACAACACTGCTATAAAACTACCTAGTATGTAGAATTATGCTCCAAAGAGGGGGTTTGCTTCAACTATTCAAATGGTTTCAAGGGTATAACAATCAGGTGACCAAGGCATTCGTCGAGACTTTCAATGGAGAAATTGATAGACTTGGGTACACAAAAATTACAATCTCAAAGGAGTCGTTAGCATTAATCACAGGGTTGGAAAGGACTGGTGAGAAATGGTTTAAGATCCATTGAATAAAAGGACAAGGTTGGACTTCATTCATGAATAAATCACAGAAGAATTTGGATTTGACAAAAGGAGTGTTGTGGGTTTGGATGGACAATCCATGGAGGTACCTGGTATTATTCCTTCATAAATAATTGACATATGAGAGGTACAATATTATATTCCTTTATCATATTTGTCTCCTTCGGCATCTTAAGGACAGAAGTAAAAAAAATTAACCTACCATTCTTCCTTTTAAAGAGTCCGATGAAAATGGTAGCCATTGTGCAAAAGAATCCCCCAAATAAGGATAAGTTTATCTACCACCATGCATTCATCAACTTAATTGTTTTAGAAGAATAATAAAATTGAATCATACCTAGGAGGAATTTTTTGAGAGAAATGGGTTTCAAGAAGGAAGAAAAATGTATAGAAACCCTGCAATTCTAGAGAGTCATGAAAACCTTGAAACTCGTGTAATTCCTATGATTCATGAGGATCTTGGAAAGGATGTAAACCTTGATTTTATTGTTACGGGAAATAAAGATGAAAATTTTCCATGAGAATAAGGTTCCCATTCATTTGTGGAAGTCATACTTTCAAAACCAGCAAGGAAAATAAGAAGGTCCAATTCCAAAACCATTTTAACAACATCAAGTAGAATTGTAAGGGGTATGGCTAGATATCAACAAGAAATTCAAGAACAATCATCAAAACCATTAGAGGTAGTGAATATGGATATAACATTTCAAATTTTTTCCAAAATATCTAGAACAAGAAGCTCAATAGCCAAGGAGGATGCATTTAAATCATAGACTGATGAAAAACAACAAACTCTTTATGAACACCAACATCTTGATGAACAAACTTTTGAAGAAAAACATACTTTTGGAGAGCTACCAACTTTTACATAAAATGTAAATATAGAGACTCAAGCAAACCTTGAAGATACCTCCATTGTTACATTGACTATAAAATTAAAGAAGAAGAAGAAGACAAAAAGAATAGGTAAATTGAAGAAAACAACTCATGAGCTATAAGTCTTGGACAAGGCCGTTAAAATAGAAAATGAAAGGATCAAAGAACAAAGTACCAAAGGGAGAAATACCAGGCACTCAAAAACAAATACAAATATCTGAAACAAGATGCAATAAAGTGGTACAATGAGAACCTAAAAGCAATACAACAGGACAAAAGACTGTTAGATAGGCTCAGGAGACATAAATAAAAAAAACTTAGGTGCCATCTACATTAAATGTGAACCTTCTCACTGCAACAACAAAGTACACCTAAGGAAGCAAATCACACAATTTTGAACAAATTTTGGTCAGCAGTTGAGAAGGGACATGCAAATTCTTCTGTCCAAGGGAGTTGTTGGGTGTCAATTTTGACTCTCTTTTCACCTTTCCAATCAAGCCATTCACCTTCACTTTTGACCAAAAACTCTCCTTTTTGTCCATTTTCACTAAAATAATGGCATATTGTACATGATAAAGGTAATGACTTTATTTTTAATGAAAAATCCTAATTTTGGTTTATAAACATTGTTAAAAGTCATTTTACTCACTAAGTTACTAGCATTGAAGATATTGTAGGAATTAATTCTTGTAATACGTCTAAGATTAGCATGGATGTGCTTCATCAAGATCAAATCCAACACTTGGAAGATGCTCATAAGTATATTGAGATGATGAGACATCCATTTTTCCAACTTCAAGCAGTTTGACACCTCATGGTCAACACTCAGTTAGCTCAACAAAAAGATCTTAAAAATCTACATAATACAGTTGGAAAACCTACAATCTTATTCCTTGAATCTAGGGTTCGAAGTTGAAGGATATTGGATCGATTTCCCACTCAGAGAATTAAGGAAACAACATATGAAATCATGGATCTTCTATCCTTCATTCTCAATATGAGATTTAACTATAATTTATGGACATATCTAGGAATCGAATGTTATTCTAAGCATACTCGATTTTTCCTATGTAATAATATATAATAAAAAAAGTCAGATAGTGTAAGAAGTTAGTGAGGAAATAGATATTACTCTTGAGAGATTTATTTTGTAACATGTAACTTTTACAAGTGCTTAATACAAAGAGATTTTACGATCAATTCATGGTGTTAGTACTTTCTTAGTGTTCTGAGTTTACTTGACAGCATATCCCAGGAGGGTCCCCTGGTATGTGTTGTGTATTTGTTTTAGATTGTTGTAGTAGAATTGGTTTGTTTTAAAATTTCAATTCTTTCATGTAATTTCTTGTAATCACAAGTAATTCCTATAATTTTCCATAATTACAGGAAATTATGTAGTCACGGATAATTCCTGTAATTTTCAGCAATTACAAGAATTTATGTAATTTCCTATAATCACGGGTAGTTCTTGAAATTTGAAAGTTAAGTGTTCATGTAGGTTATCATAGTGAATGAAACTTAGTTGAAGTCATTTTTCAAAACAAAGGTTCTTTATTAGTGTGGTCTTGGCAATTGATAAGAGTATTATTATTAAAGAAAATTTAGTTCCTATAATTGAACAAACTGAATCATCTAATTTACCGCAGTTACAATTGGGTTAAAACCATATATGAAGAATTGAAATAAGTTCGTGATAGTCTATTCTATCCTTTTTACAAATGCATTCCTTTACTATATTTTGATTGATTCATTAATTTAAAATCAGTTTATAACTCATAATTCAAGGTGTCTCATTCAACTTTAAAACTATATGATTGAACAGAGTATATTCATAGAGGAGCACATAGTGTATGAATTTGTACTTGCATTTCTACCAATTGAAGGTCAGATAAGTCATTAGTTGAGAGAATAACATTCAGTGTGGTTTAAAATCTAAAATATTTTTCTTAAGCTTGCATTAGATTTACCTTTTTATAGGAATCTCAAGTGACTACAAACCTAGCTTTTCACACACAATGCTTACACCTCATAAGTTTACTTACCCTGGATTGATAAATAAATGTTATATAATTTAGACAACTAAATAGGTTGACAATATTTCTCTCCATGGGTTCCTTAGTTCAGTAGCCCTAGTTGCATTTTGGCACACCTATTGTTGCATCCTCCTTTGGATTCGGAGTCCAGATAGTATACATCCTAGATTTAAATCCTCATATATCTTTACTCATCATGTTGGCAACCTTACCTCTTAGACTCCCACATTTTTTGTTGGTATTTCATTTGTTGGATTATCACATATCATAATCCCTATGCTTCATCCATATGGTGATGGTTCTTCATTTTAATATCTTCATTCGTCAACCCTCAAGAATATTACCACTTATGCTCCTACCCATGATCACTTCCATTTGTATTTTTAAACTCTAGAATTACAATCATCTAGTTCCTTACTGGGGAATTTATCTCCTTGTATCCCCCTTATTTTTCCACTCAATTTTACCCTCAAGATTCCTTTTAAATATTTTGTCTCTAAACACATTGTTTAGATTCTTTAGTGAGACCCTTGTCCCCTCACAATGATCTTTCATAACCTCATAATATGTAAACTATCATGGATATTCCACTGGAATAGTTCATCAAAACAAATCTAATAAAATACTTAAATCATTACTATTAAGGTTAATTTCCTTTAGATCTCCATAATATTTAGTTACTGATAAAATAGATAAAATGAAGAAAAATTAGAGAACAGTAAGACATATTCACACCATCCACAAATAAACACAATATATGACCTAGGAAATCTAATATGGGAGAAAACCTAGATAGAAGGTGAGGCTACTCTGCTCTCTTTTATCTAGTAAATAAATTATGTAAGTTCAAAGAAAGAGGCACTCTTTGTGGAGTTGCCTTTGACATGTGGCCTGTATGGATGATACATAATCTCTTCTCCTCTATTATGCTCACATAATACCATTCTCGGATGTTTTTCTCAACTATTAAACAAGATACAATGCAAAATAATGGAACCCCTTCTCCTCTTAGTGGCCCATTATTTAACATAGCCCAATAGCCATCTAAGGATAGGCTTTTTATTTCCTCAACCTTCAATTGAGATAAGGTTTTGGATCTTCTAGAATATTCTTAGAAAATCCACTACGTGGCTAGCCCCACATGTCTAAGTAATGGAGGATGATGTGGCATCCACTCGCACCATGGTGATCAATATGGTAGGTCAACTTGAGGGAAGCATAACTTTCTCATACAAACTCTAATTGGCAAACGGGCTGCCTTGTTGGAAAAGTATCGAAATGTAGAATTTAGAATATTCCTACATAGTAAGGTTTGGACCAAAAAAAGGGTCATTTGATTCCTCAAAATGGATCCATAATATTTCTTACTGTTTTTTGGACCCAAATTTCCAAATTTGGGCCAGCCGTCGAAATGGCCTTGGAAGCTTATTCCTCCAATTTGTCCACCAAAAACGTAGTGATATAGATGACAAAAAATATAATGATCCAATTTGGATCACCTCATGTCCCCCTTTTGAAAATACCAAGAGGGTAGTGTGCTTCTTCAACATATGTTTTATTTATGGTAGCATCCCTTTGTTTGCCTTGTGCATAGAATCTACGATGAGTCTGTCCATTTATATGCAACTAATTTCAGATCTGAAAATTACTTCCAAGTGACCCAAACAGTAAAACCTAGAGTTGATATGACTGAATAATTTTACACTGAAATTATGACAGAAAAATATAGCAGTGGAAACATAAATATTAGAGATAAATTATCCATGCACATCAAACACAATTTAATGTTCTTTAAACTTTTCCAAATTAGAATTTCTGAGGGAAAACTCATCCCTCTCAACCAACCAAAAAATATTAAATATGAGGACAAAACCAGTCCTCTCAAAAACCACAAAATCAGCTCCAAATTCCCACTTACAAATATTCTCCAACACATGTGTACGGCCTATTGACGTCAACTGTACAGACTATACAGACTTATGACGTCATCATGTACGGACCTGTTGCTACCCAGAAACCCCACACGTGTAGCCTGTTTTTCTTCCCTCACACATGCAACCTAATTTTATGTTGTACAGTTATCACATGATTGAATGTATGGACCTGTTATGTACCACATGTACGGTTGTGCAAACTTGTTTCTTCCACACGTGTGAATTTACGGACTTCCCACATGTGCAGTTTGTACCTTCCTCACACGTGTGTTTCTTTCTCTCTCTTCTCACACATGTAGTCTTCCTCCATGGCTAAAAACATAAACAGAATGTCTACGAAACCCTAGTATAGATTTTCTAAAGTGCATAATTTCCCTTGTTGAAATCACCAAGATCCCTAGCACAAGTGCTCACTCACTTATGTTAACTCCATAATGTCACTATGAGATCGCCACAATCTCTCATATCCTTTTATAGGATTCCAAAGTGAGTTTAGAAGCCCTTAGCTTACTCTAAGGAGCCTTTCCACTAAAATAAAAATTAAATTAGAATTATTTATTCACACATGTGTGTGAAACCCCAACACAAGCCCACAAAACCCATGAAGCCCCAAACTCTAGTCCAAGAGGGATTTAATTAAAAAAAAAAGTGAAACGGGGTGCCAAAGAAGATTCCCATGTGCCCGAAACCAAGGACACTTGTGGGAATACCTCCCAAAGCTACAAAAACATAAACTCCCTCTTAACGAGGGAGGTATTCTCACCCACTCCAATGTCAGCTAGAAGTAGCTATGCATCCCATACTAGAATTTTTTATGCTTCCTACATTAGATATGCTACCACAAATGCACTCCAAACCACCTAATTGATTGTTCCCTCTATCACTGAAACAAATTCTATTGTATGGCATGGTCCCTCTTTGGAAGACACGTTGCTCCTAGAATCCTCTCACTTATAAGCTTCTTGCCTAGCTTTCTCAACCTATGAAACATTCATGGAAGTCTTGGAAGAATCCTCTCTCTCATATGATCCTAAAGGTATACTTCCTTTGGAAAGTTGACTCTCCCATTATTCCTCTTGACTCCTTCTGAATTCGGACTCCCTATGAATCTATTGACTCCCTCTAAAGTTAGGCTCCCTTTGAATCTACACAACCTCTGGAGCTACCTGCTTCATGTCCCCTGTCACTCTATTTTTATTGGCCATAGTTCACATAGGTTGGCCACTCATCCTGTACATGTTTCTCTCTCTAAATCCAAGAACCAGTGCTTATTTGGAGATAGATCCTTTGGGCATGAATAACACCTTTCTATCTCAGAACAAAACTGCATAGCCCTTCTCCTCAATTGTTGATACTAAAAGCACACTCCTTAGTTATGGAACCCATAGCACATTTTTCACCCTCAACAAATATATTGACTCGATCTAGAATCACATTGTTCCAGATCCTTGCACTGCATGCATGGTCCCCATACCAAGATCCATGCACATATCTGAGTCAAACTCTATGAAGTTATCAAATAACTCATATGGTCCTTTCATATGGCATGAGGATCCATTATCCCATACCCAAGTCCCATCACTGGAAATTGTACAAGAAATGATGAACACTAATAGTAACTCCCTATGAATCATATATGTAACCTCATCAACCTCTATCGTTGATGTCTTTTGCTTCCTTCCCCCTTTCCTCCGTTGTGGACATTATGAAGCATAATTCCCAAACTCATGAAAAGATAAACATTTGACCTTGATAAGGTCCTTCTTCTTCCTCGGCTCTAGAGATGCCTCTCTCTCTGCAGAACCACCTTTTTTCCCCTTACTGGCATGAGCAACCAAGGCTTGGTTCTCATCACAACTACCTTTTTTATTTCCATTCCTGGACTCTAATTGAGCCTCCTCTTAGATGCAATCAGTCCATAGTCTGTCAAAATTTTGCAACTTCTCTCGTGCATAGATCCCCTTCAAAAATGGTTCCTAAGACCAAGGAAGACCACTCAATGCCACATTTACCAACTTGGTATCGTCAATTGTATCACCAATCGCTGCAAGCTAATCACGAATCTGAGTGATCCGCATGAGGTAGCTAGCAATTGTGTCTGAAATGGACATCTTAATAGCTTGGAGTTGGTGCTTCAAAATCAATTTATAGCTTAAATTATCGCTTCGGTACAATCCCACCAAATCATCATACATATATTTAGTTATCGTCTTCTTGGAAATGTGAGTAATCGGGTTATCCTTCACAGAATCCAGCAATACCCGCTTGGCCTTCACCTCCTTCTTCTTATGAGATGTCAATTCTTGCATATCATTAGGACTTGGAACCATTGAATCAACATATTATTTTAGATCATTCTTGTCCAATATAATAAGAATCATGTCCTTCCAAGCCCAAAAATTTGTTTCCCCTTCCAACATGTTCTCAATCTTAAGAGTGTTCACCATTATGACTTTTCGATAATAAAAAAAAATATATGTAACAATAAATCGGTTGTACCACCAATCTGTAGATGCTTTTGTCTCAAGAAGATGACCCTTCTCTCTCCTCAAAGCCTTGTCTATGATACCAAGTCAATTTTTATGCAACTAATTTCAGATCTCAAAATTACTTCCAAGTGACCCAAACAGTAAACACTAGAGTTGGTATCATTGAAAATTTTACACTGAAATTATGACAGAAAATTATAGCAGCAAAAACATAAAGATAAGAGATCAATTGTCCATGCACATGAGAAACAATTTTAGGTTCTGTAAACTTTTCCAAATCAGAATTTCTGAGGGAAAAATCATCCCTCTCAACCAACCACAAAATAGTCAATCTGAGGACAAAATTAGTCCACTCAAAAACCACAAAATCAGCAAAATATCCCAAATCTTCTCTAGCACACTTGTACGTCCTATTGACATCAGTCATACCGATTATTGACATCAACCTGTGTGGACTTGCTGCTGCCCAAAAATACCACATGTTCGACATTCTTTTCTACCCTCACATGTGAGGCCTGCTTTTCTAATGTATGGATGTCACACATGTGACTATATGGACCTTTTATGTACCACACATGTGGCTATATGGACCTGTTTCTTTCACATGTGTGACTATACAGACTTCCCACACATGTGATGTACCTTCCTCACACGTGCATTATTTTCTCTCTCTTCTCACACATGTGGTCTTCTTCCTTGGATAAAAAAAGAAATAGAATGTCCAAGAAACTATAGGCCAGATTTTCCAAACTGCATAATTCCCCTTGCTGAAATTACCAAGATCCCTAGAACAAGTGTTCACTCACTTATGATAACTCCATAATGTCACAATGATAATGTCCCAATCTCTATTCTCCTTTTATAGGAGTCCAAAGTGAGTTTAGAATCCCTTAGCTTACACTAAGGATCCCTTCCACTAAACTCAACATTAAATTAGAATTATTTATTCACACATGTTGGGTGTGAAACTCCAACACAAACCCACAAATCACATCAAAAAGCCCATTGTTGGTTATTACTCTTTCTATCTACTTCTTGGCTGACCCAGGTTCATATATGAACAGGTTTCCAACAAACCCTCTAAAACTATCGTCCCTCCTGGTAAACTAGAAGGAAACACAGCACACAGAATGTACTACGCAGTCTCACCCGAGATAGTTCTATGGGTGAATGCAAAGCTCAAGTGCTTGGATTCTAGGAATGAGTAGGGATATGGGATTGTAATTAGTCTTTCTCAGGCCTTAAATTGATTACTCAATCTACTATTCTTAAGATCCATTCATCTATGAAGTTGATACATGCATTCTAATATATCTAAATGACCATATATGTGTAAATCAATCATTAATAGGAATTAAAGATGATCAACCATTAGCAGAAAGTAAACATACATTCAATCATCACACAGTACACATGTTTTACAATGGTTCGCCCCCTCCTGGGCTACGTCCACAAAGATCTGGCTTCTTAAGATCTTTTATCATGTTGCTGCAAAATATGGCATCGCACGCACTACAATTCTAATCATACAATCATGAAAAAGGTTCCACAACCTATGTTAGGTGGACTAGATCACACCAAGCTCCTCATCCTGTGATATAACCCTCAATATATCACTACTTTACTCCCCTACAGCTAAACAACTTACAAACTTGTATCACAATATCTCAAAACCCAAACAACTACTTTGAACACACTTCAACCAACAGTACTCTCTAATTGAGAGAACCCCGACCTAGAGCTCCTAGGTTCCTATTTATAATTTTTTACAAGCTCATTGGTCGTTACAATCTCTTTCCAAAACCCTAACCCTAACATGGTTAGGTTTTCCTACCTTCGCGCCTTGCATGTTTTCTTCCTTTGCATGTGACTTTTCCTTACACGTGTTGCTTTTCCCTCCAGCTGTCTTTTTCCAAATTAAGATTTACTTTCCAAAACGTGACTTTTCCTCAAAGTCGGCCTACACCCAACAGACCCCTAACACTAACATGTGGCTCGTCCCGAGCCACCTAGTCAATGTGTGCTCCCTCAACAGCCTCTACTAGGTTGTGGAACTTGTCTGCAATTTCCCTTCCTCTTGCCTAGACCTGCACGGCCTTTTCTTCAAGCACTTATAATGCTTTCGTTGTGATATCCTCATGGATCATTGTTCCACATTCTGTCTATTCTTGCACCATGTTCTTCTTCTCCTCCTCCAACTACACGATCATCTGTGTTTCTTTCTCTTGAAGGGGTTCCATATGGGCTCATCTTTCCTACTTCTATGTCTGAGCTACTTTTAACTCTGCCTACATATTCTTCATATCTTGCATTTATTTCAGACGCTCTGTGATACTCATTATCTCTTGCCTATGCTTCAGGTCTTGGATAGATGTCCTTACTCTTTCTTCTCTGTCAAACAATCATGTTGTTGCGTTGCAGGGAGATCTTCCTCGACTTGTGTCAAGCTAATCGATTTTGGGTCTGAGGTGGTCACATCCTCGAGCTCGACTATATTATCAGTCTGGTGCATCATCTCTTTACACCTTTGGATCTTTCGAGTGATCCGGACAAATTGTCCTGGATACCCAAACTTTGGTGGAATCATTCTTTGTAACTATCACAACTCACTAGTACATTTGGGTCAAATTTTGACGGTGGGTTCGATGCAATTGCCACTTTATATTGTCAAAAGAATGACAAACAACGGACCCTCTCAAATGTCATTTCACATGACGTTTCTGAAACCATAGATATTGTCTCTATTGCAACGTTTCATGCGGACAAGTGTCATCTCGGATTTGACTGTCCAAACCCCATATAGCCATCGCTACAATGACGTTATAGACATCAAAATTTTGACGTCCCATTTTGTCAGTCTCCACTACGTGGACGCTATGGGAGAGACGTTACCATACATCATAATATTGACATATGGTAATGTCTCTCAACCGACGGTCATCTATATATCTCCGACATATGTTTCATAGGAGCGACGTTACCATACGTCGCAATTTTGACTTATAGTAACGTCACTCAACTGACGGACAGCTATATAGCTCTGACATATGTGCCATGGGAGCGATGTTACCACATGTCGCAATATCAACTTATATTAACATTTCTCAACCAATAGCTATCTATATATCTTCGACGTATGTGTCATGGGAGCGACGTTACCATATGTCGCAATGTCGACGTATGGTAACGTCGCTCAATCGATGGCCAGCTATATATCTCCAACGTACGTTCCATGGGAGCGATGCTACCATACATTGCAATTCTGACGTCATGTCGGTATTTTAAAAAAATATTGTCAATTTATTTTTATTTTTTTTATATTTTTAAATTTTGCAACTAGAAAATTTTAAAATGAAGTAATTCCCTTGTATCATCCTAATAAGGGTATATAGTGAATAACCTATTTAGTGATACTAATACAGATATATGCAATCATTGGATATGGACTAATACATATGATAAGCCCATATAGGTGTTATGTTACCCTTGTTATATCGGCTTAATGAACAGGATAGTACTTATACCATTATCTCTACTAGTTACCTATGATAAGGTAATGAAACCCATATATATACTTTGCACCTATCTGATTACTCGATATAAGCTCATAAGTTTCCATGGTCTTACTTCACATATTTCATATCATAACAATGTGATAAGCTTATATGTGGTGTTGAGCTTAACCCTATGTGTTTATATGTAATCAATTACACATGTTAATAGTAATGCTTATGATGTACTTAAGCTAGGAATCATAGTAATTAATATGAGCATGTGATATGTACTGGTATATACAACCTATACGTTGAATATGATAGTAAGCACTGCTTATTACAATAGCTTAGTTATGGTTATTAATATGGAGATTACACTCTTCTTTGTATTATAGATGTACCAATATTAGGTAACTACAGTGAAAGTCGTGTAATACAATCTGACCTATATGAATAATTACACATAATACCTAAGGTTCAACATATCACTTACAACTTACATTTGTTACATAGCAGTTATATATGACACACTTATTTCACATAATATATGCTCTTTATATATACATTTAATGATATGTCCCTATTCAAGAAGATGGAACTCATATTGTTGTGATCATACTATATTCATACCTATCAACTTATGGTAATAGAAGTGATTCCTGGGATTTACTTGTGTTTCTACATATGAGATACAAGGATCTTTGTATACATATGATGTAATCTTATTGTCATTCACCTATATGTGGTAATGTGAATTCCCCTTTATTCCATATTCATTGCACTCAT
>ML832907.1:70558-94739 GCA_009831015.1 Picea engelmannii
ACAACTCATTCCCCGTAATCATCCCTTATAATCATGTATTTAACCCTCATATTAAATGTGAATTATTTCTTAAAACTCCATAAGTTATGATATGATTGTTAATTATATCATAACTTAATAATCCAAAACCACCTTCAGTTCAAATCTATGTCATTTAAACAATAACCAAATCCCTACATTTTTTCCACCATTCCTACAAAGAGTTTCGAACGGTCACCCGATATTCTCAACTGAGCAGAGTAAAAAAAAGCAATCGTGGTTATAGGTTTGGTGCGGTATGAACCCTAGGGCACAACACTGCTATAAAACTACCTAGTATGTAGAATTATGCTCCAAAGAGGGGGTTTGCTTCAACTATTCAAATGGTTTCAAGGGTATAACAATCAGGTGACCAAGGCATTCGTCGAGACTTTCAATGGAGAAATTGATAGACTTGGGTACACAAAAATTACAATCTCAAAGGAGTCGTTAGCATTAATCACAGGGTTGGAAAGGACTGGTGAGAAATGGTTTAAGATCCATTGAATAAAAGGACAAGGTTGGACTTCATTCATGAATAAATCACAGAAGAATTTGGATTTGACAAAAGGAGTGTTGTGGGTTTGGATGGACAATCCATGGAGGTACCTGGTATTATTCCTTCATAAATAATTGACATATGAGAGGTACAATATTATATTCCTTTATCATATTTGTCTCCTTCGGCATCTTAAGGACAGAAGTAAAAAAAATTAACCTACCATTCTTCCTTTTAAAGAGTCCGATGAAAATGGTAGCCATTGTGCAAAAGAATCCCCCAAATAAGGATAAGTTTATCTACCACCATGCATTCATCAACTTAATTGTTTTAGAAGAATAATAAAATTGAATCATACCTAGGAGGAATTTTTTGAGAGAAATGGGTTTCAAGAAGGAAGAAAAATGTATAGAAACCCTGCAATTCTAGAGAGTCATGAAAACCTTGAAACTCGTGTAATTCCTATGATTCATGAGGATCTTGGAAAGGATGTAAACCTTGATTTTATTGTTACGGGAAATAAAGATGAAAATTTTCCATGAGAATAAGGTTCCCATTCATTTGTGGAAGTCATACTTTCAAAACCAGCAAGGAAAATAAGAAGGTCCAATTCCAAAACCATTTTAACAACATCAAGTAGAATTGTAAGGGGTATGGCTAGATATCAACAAGAAATTCAAGAACAATCATCAAAACCATTAGAGGTAGTGAATATGGATATAACATTTCAAATTTTTTCCAAAATATCTAGAACAAGAAGCTCAATAGCCAAGGAGGATGCATTTAAATCATAGACTGATGAAAAACAACAAACTCTTTATGAACACCAACATCTTGATGAACAAACTTTTGAAGAAAAACATACTTTTGGAGAGCTACCAACTTTTACATAAAATGTAAATATAGAGACTCAAGCAAACCTTGAAGATACCTCCATTGTTACATTGACTATAAAATTAAAGAAGAAGAAGAAGACAAAAAGAATAGGTAAATTGAAGAAAACAACTCATGAGCTATAAGTCTTGGACAAGGCCGTTAAAATAGAAAATGAAAGGATCAAAGAACAAAGTACCAAAGGGAGAAATACCAGGCACTCAAAAACAAATACAAATATCTGAAACAAGATGCAATAAAGTGGTACAATGAGAACCTAAAAGCAATACAACAGGACAAAAGACTGTTAGATAGGCTCAGGAGACATAAATAAAAAAAACTTAGGTGCCATCTACATTAAATGTGAACCTTCTCACTGCAACAACAAAGTACACCTAAGGAAGCAAATCACACAATTTTGAACAAATTTTGGTCAGCAGTTGAGAAGGGACATGCAAATTCTTCTGTCCAAGGGAGTTGTTGGGTGTCAATTTTGACTCTCTTTTCACCTTTCCAATCAAGCCATTCACCTTCACTTTTGACCAAAAACTCTCCTTTTTGTCCATTTTCACTAAAATAATGGCATATTGTACATGATAAAGGTAATGACTTTATTTTTAATGAAAAATCCTAATTTTGGTTTATAAACATTGTTAAAAGTCATTTTACTCACTAAGTTACTAGCATTGAAGATATTGTAGGAATTAATTCTTGTAATACGTCTAAGATTAGCATGGATGTGCTTCATCAAGATCAAATCCAACACTTGGAAGATGCTCATAAGTATATTGAGATGATGAGACATCCATTTTTCCAACTTCAAGCAGTTTGACACCTCATGGTCAACACTCAGTTAGCTCAACAAAAAGATCTTAAAAATCTACATAATACAGTTGGAAAACCTACAATCTTATTCCTTGAATCTAGGGTTCGAAGTTGAAGGATATTGGATCGATTTCCCACTCAGAGAATTAAGGAAACAACATATGAAATCATGGATCTTCTATCCTTCATTCTCAATATGAGATTTAACTATAATTTATGGACATATCTAGGAATCGAATGTTATTCTAAGCATACTCGATTTTTCCTATGTAATAATATATAATAAAAAAAGTCAGATAGTGTAAGAAGTTAGTGAGGAAATAGATATTACTCTTGAGAGATTTATTTTGTAACATGTAACTTTTACAAGTGCTTAATACAAAGAGATTTTACGATCAATTCATGGTGTTAGTACTTTCTTAGTGTTCTGAGTTTACTTGACAGCATATCCCAGGAGGGTCCCCTGGTATGTGTTGTGTATTTGTTTTAGATTGTTGTAGTAGAATTGGTTTGTTTTAAAATTTCAATTCTTTCATGTAATTTCTTGTAATCACAAGTAATTCCTATAATTTTCCATAATTACAGGAAATTATGTAGTCACGGATAATTCCTGTAATTTTCAGCAATTACAAGAATTTATGTAATTTCCTATAATCACGGGTAGTTCTTGAAATTTGAAAGTTAAGTGTTCATGTAGGTTATCATAGTGAATGAAACTTAGTTGAAGTCATTTTTCAAAACAAAGGTTCTTTATTAGTGTGGTCTTGGCAATTGATAAGAGTATTATTATTAAAGAAAATTTAGTTCCTATAATTGAACAAACTGAATCATCTAATTTACCGCAGTTACAATTGGGTTAAAACCATATATGAAGAATTGAAATAAGTTCGTGATAGTCTATTCTATCCTTTTTACAAATGCATTCCTTTACTATATTTTGATTGATTCATTAATTTAAAATCAGTTTATAACTCATAATTCAAGGTGTCTCATTCAACTTTAAAACTATATGATTGAACAGAGTATATTCATAGAGGAGCACATAGTGTATGAATTTGTACTTGCATTTCTACCAATTGAAGGTCAGATAAGTCATTAGTTGAGAGAATAACATTCAGTGTGGTTTAAAATCTAAAATATTTTTCTTAAGCTTGCATTAGATTTACCTTTTTATAGGAATCTCAAGTGACTACAAACCTAGCTTTTCACACACAATGCTTACACCTCATAAGTTTACTTACCCTGGATTGATAAATAAATGTTATATAATTTAGACAACTAAATAGGTTGACAATATTTCTCTCCATGGGTTCCTTAGTTCAGTAGCCCTAGTTGCATTTTGGCACACCTATTGTTGCATCCTCCTTTGGATTCGGAGTCCAGATAGTATACATCCTAGATTTAAATCCTCATATATCTTTACTCATCATGTTGGCAACCTTACCTCTTAGACTCCCACATTTTTTGTTGGTATTTCATTTGTTGGATTATCACATATCATAATCCCTATGCTTCATCCATATGGTGATGGTTCTTCATTTTAATATCTTCATTCGTCAACCCTCAAGAATATTACCACTTATGCTCCTACCCATGATCACTTCCATTTGTATTTTTAAACTCTAGAATTACAATCATCTAGTTCCTTACTGGGGAATTTATCTCCTTGTATCCCCCTTATTTTTCCACTCAATTTTACCCTCAAGATTCCTTTTAAATATTTTGTCTCTAAACACATTGTTTAGATTCTTTAGTGAGACCCTTGTCCCCTCACAATGATCTTTCATAACCTCATAATATGTAAACTATCATGGATATTCCACTGGAATAGTTCATCAAAACAAATCTAATAAAATACTTAAATCATTACTATTAAGGTTAATTTCCTTTAGATCTCCATAATATTTAGTTACTGATAAAATAGATAAAATGAAGAAAAATTAGAGAACAGTAAGACATATTCACACCATCCACAAATAAACACAATATATGACCTAGGAAATCTAATATGGGAGAAAACCTAGATAGAAGGTGAGGCTACTCTGCTCTCTTTTATCTAGTAAATAAATTATGTAAGTTCAAAGAAAGAGGCACTCTTTGTGGAGTTGCCTTTGACATGTGGCCTGTATGGATGATACATAATCTCTTCTCCTCTATTATGCTCACATAATACCATTCTCGGATGTTTTTCTCAACTATTAAACAAGATACAATGCAAAATAATGGAACCCCTTCTCCTCTTAGTGGCCCATTATTTAACATAGCCCAATAGCCATCTAAGGATAGGCTTTTTATTTCCTCAACCTTCAATTGAGATAAGGTTTTGGATCTTCTAGAATATTCTTAGAAAATCCACTACGTGGCTAGCCCCACATGTCTAAGTAATGGAGGATGATGTGGCATCCACTCGCACCATGGTGATCAATATGGTAGGTCAACTTGAGGGAAGCATAACTTTCTCATACAAACTCTAATTGGCAAACGGGCTGCCTTGTTGGAAAAGTATCGAAATGTAGAATTTAGAATATTCCTACATAGTAAGGTTTGGACCAAAAAAAGGGTCATTTGATTCCTCAAAATGGATCCATAATATTTCTTACTGTTTTTTGGACCCAAATTTCCAAATTTGGGCCAGCCGTCGAAATGGCCTTGGAAGCTTATTCCTCCAATTTGTCCACCAAAAACGTAGTGATATAGATGACAAAAAATATAATGATCCAATTTGGATCACCTCATGTCCCCCTTTTGAAAATACCAAGAGGGTAGTGTGCTTCTTCAACATATGTTTTATTTATGGTAGCATCCCTTTGTTTGCCTTGTGCATAGAATCTACGATGAGTCTGTCCATTTATATGCAACTAATTTCAGATCTGAAAATTACTTCCAAGTGACCCAAACAGTAAAACCTAGAGTTGATATGACTGAATAATTTTACACTGAAATTATGACAGAAAAATATAGCAGTGGAAACATAAATATTAGAGATAAATTATCCATGCACATCAAACACAATTTAATGTTCTTTAAACTTTTCCAAATTAGAATTTCTGAGGGAAAACTCATCCCTCTCAACCAACCAAAAAATATTAAATATGAGGACAAAACCAGTCCTCTCAAAAACCACAAAATCAGCTCCAAATTCCCACTTACAAATATTCTCCAACACATGTGTACGGCCTATTGACGTCAACTGTACAGACTATACAGACTTATGACGTCATCATGTACGGACCTGTTGCTACCCAGAAACCCCACACGTGTAGCCTGTTTTTCTTCCCTCACACATGCAACCTAATTTTATGTTGTACAGTTATCACATGATTGAATGTATGGACCTGTTATGTACCACATGTACGGTTGTGCAAACTTGTTTCTTCCACACGTGTGAATTTACGGACTTCCCACATGTGCAGTTTGTACCTTCCTCACACGTGTGTTTCTTTCTCTCTCTTCTCACACATGTAGTCTTCCTCCATGGCTAAAAACATAAACAGAATGTCTACGAAACCCTAGTATAGATTTTCTAAAGTGCATAATTTCCCTTGTTGAAATCACCAAGATCCCTAGCACAAGTGCTCACTCACTTATGTTAACTCCATAATGTCACTATGAGATCGCCACAATCTCTCATATCCTTTTATAGGATTCCAAAGTGAGTTTAGAAGCCCTTAGCTTACTCTAAGGAGCCTTTCCACTAAAATAAAAATTAAATTAGAATTATTTATTCACACATGTGTGTGAAACCCCAACACAAGCCCACAAAACCCATGAAGCCCCAAACTCTAGTCCAAGAGGGATTTAATTAAAAAAAAAAGTGAAACGGGGTGCCAAAGAAGATTCCCATGTGCCCGAAACCAAGGACACTTGTGGGAATACCTCCCAAAGCTACAAAAACATAAACTCCCTCTTAACGAGGGAGGTATTCTCACCCACTCCAATGTCAGCTAGAAGTAGCTATGCATCCCATACTAGAATTTTTTATGCTTCCTACATTAGATATGCTACCACAAATGCACTCCAAACCACCTAATTGATTGTTCCCTCTATCACTGAAACAAATTCTATTGTATGGCATGGTCCCTCTTTGGAAGACACGTTGCTCCTAGAATCCTCTCACTTATAAGCTTCTTGCCTAGCTTTCTCAACCTATGAAACATTCATGGAAGTCTTGGAAGAATCCTCTCTCTCATATGATCCTAAAGGTATACTTCCTTTGGAAAGTTGACTCTCCCATTATTCCTCTTGACTCCTTCTGAATTCGGACTCCCTATGAATCTATTGACTCCCTCTAAAGTTAGGCTCCCTTTGAATCTACACAACCTCTGGAGCTACCTGCTTCATGTCCCCTGTCACTCTATTTTTATTGGCCATAGTTCACATAGGTTGGCCACTCATCCTGTACATGTTTCTCTCTCTAAATCCAAGAACCAGTGCTTATTTGGAGATAGATCCTTTGGGCATGAATAACACCTTTCTATCTCAGAACAAAACTGCATAGCCCTTCTCCTCAATTGTTGATACTAAAAGCACACTCCTTAGTTATGGAACCCATAGCACATTTTTCACCCTCAACAAATATATTGACTCGATCTAGAATCACATTGTTCCAGATCCTTGCACTGCATGCATGGTCCCCATACCAAGATCCATGCACATATCTGAGTCAAACTCTATGAAGTTATCAAATAACTCATATGGTCCTTTCATATGGCATGAGGATCCATTATCCCATACCCAAGTCCCATCACTGGAAATTGTACAAGAAATGATGAACACTAATAGTAACTCCCTATGAATCATATATGTAACCTCATCAACCTCTATCGTTGATGTCTTTTGCTTCCTTCCCCCTTTCCTCCGTTGTGGACATTATGAAGCATAATTCCCAAACTCATGAAAAGATAAACATTTGACCTTGATAAGGTCCTTCTTCTTCCTCGGCTCTAGAGATGCCTCTCTCTCTGCAGAACCACCTTTTTTCCCCTTACTGGCATGAGCAACCAAGGCTTGGTTCTCATCACAACTACCTTTTTTATTTCCATTCCTGGACTCTAATTGAGCCTCCTCTTAGATGCAATCAGTCCATAGTCTGTCAAAATTTTGCAACTTCTCTCGTGCATAGATCCCCTTCAAAAATGGTTCCTAAGACCAAGGAAGACCACTCAATGCCACATTTACCAACTTGGTATCGTCAATTGTATCACCAATCGCTGCAAGCTAATCACGAATCTGAGTGATCCGCATGAGGTAGCTAGCAATTGTGTCTGAAATGGACATCTTAATAGCTTGGAGTTGGTGCTTCAAAATCAATTTATAGCTTAAATTATCGCTTCGGTACAATCCCACCAAATCATCATACATATATTTAGTTATCGTCTTCTTGGAAATGTGAGTAATCGGGTTATCCTTCACAGAATCCAGCAATACCCGCTTGGCCTTCACCTCCTTCTTCTTATGAGATGTCAATTCTTGCATATCATTAGGACTTGGAACCATTGAATCAACATATTATTTTAGATCATTCTTGTCCAATATAATAAGAATCATGTCCTTCCAAGCCCAAAAATTTGTTTCCCCTTCCAACATGTTCTCAATCTTAAGAGTGTTCACCATTATGACTTTTCGATAATAAAAAAAAATATATGTAACAATAAATCGGTTGTACCACCAATCTGTAGATGCTTTTGTCTCAAGAAGATGACCCTTCTCTCTCCTCAAAGCCTTGTCTATGATACCAAGTCAATTTTTATGCAACTAATTTCAGATCTCAAAATTACTTCCAAGTGACCCAAACAGTAAACACTAGAGTTGGTATCATTGAAAATTTTACACTGAAATTATGACAGAAAATTATAGCAGCAAAAACATAAAGATAAGAGATCAATTGTCCATGCACATGAGAAACAATTTTAGGTTCTGTAAACTTTTCCAAATCAGAATTTCTGAGGGAAAAATCATCCCTCTCAACCAACCACAAAATAGTCAATCTGAGGACAAAATTAGTCCACTCAAAAACCACAAAATCAGCAAAATATCCCAAATCTTCTCTAGCACACTTGTACGTCCTATTGACATCAGTCATACCGATTATTGACATCAACCTGTGTGGACTTGCTGCTGCCCAAAAATACCACATGTTCGACATTCTTTTCTACCCTCACATGTGAGGCCTGCTTTTCTAATGTATGGATGTCACACATGTGACTATATGGACCTTTTATGTACCACACATGTGGCTATATGGACCTGTTTCTTTCACATGTGTGACTATACAGACTTCCCACACATGTGATGTACCTTCCTCACACGTGCATTATTTTCTCTCTCTTCTCACACATGTGGTCTTCTTCCTTGGATAAAAAAAGAAATAGAATGTCCAAGAAACTATAGGCCAGATTTTCCAAACTGCATAATTCCCCTTGCTGAAATTACCAAGATCCCTAGAACAAGTGTTCACTCACTTATGATAACTCCATAATGTCACAATGATAATGTCCCAATCTCTATTCTCCTTTTATAGGAGTCCAAAGTGAGTTTAGAATCCCTTAGCTTACACTAAGGATCCCTTCCACTAAACTCAACATTAAATTAGAATTATTTATTCACACATGTTGGGTGTGAAACTCCAACACAAACCCACAAATCACATCAAAAAGCCCATTGTTGGTTATTACTCTTTCTATCTACTTCTTGGCTGACCCAGGTTCATATATGAACAGGTTTCCAACAAACCCTCTAAAACTATCGTCCCTCCTGGTAAACTAGAAGGAAACACAGCACACAGAATGTACTACGCAGTCTCACCCGAGATAGTTCTATGGGTGAATGCAAAGCTCAAGTGCTTGGATTCTAGGAATGAGTAGGGATATGGGATTGTAATTAGTCTTTCTCAGGCCTTAAATTGATTACTCAATCTACTATTCTTAAGATCCATTCATCTATGAAGTTGATACATGCATTCTAATATATCTAAATGACCATATATGTGTAAATCAATCATTAATAGGAATTAAAGATGATCAACCATTAGCAGAAAGTAAACATACATTCAATCATCACACAGTACACATGTTTTACAATGGTTCGCCCCCTCCTGGGCTACGTCCACAAAGATCTGGCTTCTTAAGATCTTTTATCATGTTGCTGCAAAATATGGCATCGCACGCACTACAATTCTAATCATACAATCATGAAAAAGGTTCCACAACCTATGTTAGGTGGACTAGATCACACCAAGCTCCTCATCCTGTGATATAACCCTCAATATATCACTACTTTACTCCCCTACAGCTAAACAACTTACAAACTTGTATCACAATATCTCAAAACCCAAACAACTACTTTGAACACACTTCAACCAACAGTACTCTCTAATTGAGAGAACCCCGACCTAGAGCTCCTAGGTTCCTATTTATAATTTTTTACAAGCTCATTGGTCGTTACAATCTCTTTCCAAAACCCTAACCCTAACATGGTTAGGTTTTCCTACCTTCGCGCCTTGCATGTTTTCTTCCTTTGCATGTGACTTTTCCTTACACGTGTTGCTTTTCCCTCCAGCTGTCTTTTTCCAAATTAAGATTTACTTTCCAAAACGTGACTTTTCCTCAAAGTCGGCCTACACCCAACAGACCCCTAACACTAACATGTGGCTCGTCCCGAGCCACCTAGTCAATGTGTGCTCCCTCAACAGCCTCTACTAGGTTGTGGAACTTGTCTGCAATTTCCCTTCCTCTTGCCTAGACCTGCACGGCCTTTTCTTCAAGCACTTATAATGCTTTCGTTGTGATATCCTCATGGATCATTGTTCCACATTCTGTCTATTCTTGCACCATGTTCTTCTTCTCCTCCTCCAACTACACGATCATCTGTGTTTCTTTCTCTTGAAGGGGTTCCATATGGGCTCATCTTTCCTACTTCTATGTCTGAGCTACTTTTAACTCTGCCTACATATTCTTCATATCTTGCATTTATTTCAGACGCTCTGTGATACTCATTATCTCTTGCCTATGCTTCAGGTCTTGGATAGATGTCCTTACTCTTTCTTCTCTGTCAAACAATCATGTTGTTGCGTTGCAGGGAGATCTTCCTCGACTTGTGTCAAGCTAATCGATTTTGGGTCTGAGGTGGTCACATCCTCGAGCTCGACTATATTATCAGTCTGGTGCATCATCTCTTTACACCTTTGGATCTTTCGAGTGATCCGGACAAATTGTCCTGGATACCCAAACTTTGGTGGAATCATTCTTTGTAACTATCACAACTCACTAGTACATTTGGGTCAAATTTTGACGGTGGGTTCGATGCAATTGCCACTTTATATTGTCAAAAGAATGACAAACAACGGACCCTCTCAAATGTCATTTCACATGACGTTTCTGAAACCATAGATATTGTCTCTATTGCAACGTTTCATGCGGACAAGTGTCATCTCGGATTTGACTGTCCAAACCCCATATAGCCATCGCTACAATGACGTTATAGACATCAAAATTTTGACGTCCCATTTTGTCAGTCTCCACTACGTGGACGCTATGGGAGAGACGTTACCATACATCATAATATTGACATATGGTAATGTCTCTCAACCGACGGTCATCTATATATCTCCGACATATGTTTCATAGGAGCGACGTTACCATACGTCGCAATTTTGACTTATAGTAACGTCACTCAACTGACGGACAGCTATATAGCTCTGACATATGTGCCATGGGAGCGATGTTACCACATGTCGCAATATCAACTTATATTAACATTTCTCAACCAATAGCTATCTATATATCTTCGACGTATGTGTCATGGGAGCGACGTTACCATATGTCGCAATGTCGACGTATGGTAACGTCGCTCAATCGATGGCCAGCTATATATCTCCAACGTACGTTCCATGGGAGCGATGCTACCATACATTGCAATTCTGACGTCATGTCGGTATTTTAAAAAAATATTGTCAATTTATTTTTATTTTTTTTATATTTTTAAATTTTGCAACTAGAAAATTTTAAAATGAAGTAATTCCCTTGTATCATCCTAATAAGGGTATATAGTGAATAACCTATTTAGTGATACTAATACAGATATATGCAATCATTGGATATGGACTAATACATATGATAAGCCCATATAGGTGTTATGTTACCCTTGTTATATCGGCTTAATGAACAGGATAGTACTTATACCATTATCTCTACTAGTTACCTATGATAAGGTAATGAAACCCATATATATACTTTGCACCTATCTGATTACTCGATATAAGCTCATAAGTTTCCATGGTCTTACTTCACATATTTCATATCATAACAATGTGATAAGCTTATATGTGGTGTTGAGCTTAACCCTATGTGTTTATATGTAATCAATTACACATGTTAATAGTAATGCTTATGATGTACTTAAGCTAGGAATCATAGTAATTAATATGAGCATGTGATATGTACTGGTATATACAACCTATACGTTGAATATGATAGTAAGCACTGCTTATTACAATAGCTTAGTTATGGTTATTAATATGGAGATTACACTCTTCTTTGTATTATAGATGTACCAATATTAGGTAACTACAGTGAAAGTCGTGTAATACAATCTGACCTATATGAATAATTACACATAATACCTAAGGTTCAACATATCACTTACAACTTACATTTGTTACATAGCAGTTATATATGACACACTTATTTCACATAATATATGCTCTTTATATATACATTTAATGATATGTCCCTATTCAAGAAGATGGAACTCATATTGTTGTGATCATACTATATTCATACCTATCAACTTATGGTAATAGAAGTGATTCCTGGGATTTACTTGTGTTTCTACATATGAGATACAAGGATCTTTGTATACATATGATGTAATCTTATTGTCATTCACCTATATGTGGTAATGTGAATTCCCCTTTATTCCATATTCATTGCACTCATTGGGTACATACATCACACAATAGGAGTAAATAAGGTTATACATGTATTACTAGTCCATGCTATTGGTTCATATGAGTATCAATTAAATGGAAATCATTCATGCAATGGTTGTGTTATCACATTAAGTTGTCAAGGGTCGCTTGTAATCACTATTGATACCTAACTCTGCACCTTTTCCTCATCTCTCTCTCTTTTCCACATACCAGATCCTAGAATCTATCCCTCTAATTAGTAAAGTCATTTTCCCTCTTTGTTTAACGACCTGGTTTCCCTTGATGTCTTTCTTGACTAAGTCTCGGCCCAAAGATTTTATGTTTCTCTCGAAGGATGAAATCTCATCATCATTTTGTTTCAAATTACTGGTCATTTTGTTTGCCTGAGCTCACAACAATTCATCCAAGTCCTTGTTTACATAGGTAGAAACCATGAGCTCAAAGAGCAACACTCAAAGCGGTCCATTGCGGGCTCGAAGCAAGAAAACAGGCAGGTTCAGTTTTCAACGGTGGAGATCCCATGTGCAGTTCAGATTAGTGGATCTTGAGCATTCAGGATTCTAAAGTTGCTCTAGGTTTAGCACCAGGCAGAAGCCCCAAAATTAAAGATCAAGTGCTACACATCCTCCTCCAACGGGAAGGCACGATTTACTTCAAAGTTCGGGTTTCGGGAGTTTTGTCACTTCTCCTCTCGATTTCGTCTGAAGTGCTTTTCCCAAAGTGAATAGATTTCTATCGCGTGTCTATGCCATCAACTGCTAGGGTTTCAGCTTCGAATCTCTTTGGCGCTCTGGACAACTCTCGGTCAACATCTCCTCCATTCCCTTTCTCCCAAGTGCGTGGATCCATGTCATGTGTCCTTCTCCAACAGATGGTCATAACTTGTTTCGACATTTCGGGTTTCAAGGGTGTTGGCTTCTCTCCTTTTGGTTTCCTCCAAAATACATTCCTGCGGAGTGCATGAATATCTACCGTGTGTCCTTCCATATCTAGCGGCTCATATATGCTCCGGACTCTGGAGCTTCGGCGTTCTCACTCCCGCCTTGTTTGCAATTTCCCGAAGTATTTCTGCTACGGAGTTTCTTATCTTTCACCACCTGTCCATCTAGCGTTGACCCATGGCACTCAATCTATGAACATTTGGGCATGTCATCTACTTGTTTTCGAGTGACACGTGTCACCCTCCTTTAAGAAACAAATCAGCACAGTGACATCAGGTTACCACGTCAACTTCGAGAAAGTGTCCTCCGAAAAGTATTCTTGTTCAGCATCAAAAGCGTCCTAGCACCAAAATTGGCGCCTTCTCCAAGCACGATTAAATATATTTTAGATTCGGCAAGTGGGTAAACTTTAGGATTGGTGTTAAAATAGTAGGACTGCCCAAATCGTAGATCGTGACCATACCAACGACCACACTCCATTTCGAGGCCACAACATGCTCGCGCGTTAAAATCCTTGAGCAGGCCAAAATCTAAATCATGGTATTGCAAGAGAGAGATGTGGCGAAAGGTGGTGCATTTCATACCCAAATGCGGTATGGGTCCAAACTTATTTCGACGGCCCCGAATTCGCATTCTCATTCAGGATCATATCCAATTGCATCATGTCGCCACCCCCTAGTCATCGAGCCTCATCTCGATCTCAAGGAGATATCAATCAATGGAAAAATATTGGTAGTTGAAACCTCAACTCACTCCATAAATAGAAGACACGGAAGATATAGCTGAGGAGACAGAACTGTCAACCCAAGATACACGCATAGTCAAACAGAGAGGGTACATAGGTGGAAATCTTTGGATGGGATGGTTATATCAGATCACACTTCTAACAGTTGTGGACTAATCTAAGTATAAATAGATTTGTTTAATAATTTGTTATGGTCGTTGAATGGTTGAGCAAAGATCCCTATTTTGTAATATTTGATACCAGAACTATTCTCTAGTTATGTATGAGACTTGAGACTTTCGCATTAATAGAAGTCATCTCCTTTCATCATCTTGTTTAAACTGTGTTGAAACACTCATGCATGGAGAATCCAGACAAGGGTTGTAGTTGTATTGTAATGTAGGTTTGATTATAATGTTGTTGTGACGAGTTCCAGTGTCTTCTTCTATTGTTTTATTTCCTCTTATGTTGAAATGATCGTGCATGGAGAATCCATACGAGTTGTCGTAGTTGCATGGTAATGGAGGTTTTATTATTATGCTACTGTGATATATTTCAGTATCTGAAACTTGAGTTCAAGAATGCTCATGTTCCTAATTTTTGCGTCACAAGGTTGCTTGAAGGTCAAATGTTCATGGCAGACTTGTCCACCTTTCTCAATAAGTCTTCCTTCTGCTCATATTTAACCTTAAATCATTGATTGAAGTTAATGAGGACCTCATTTCCTTATACATTGCTAGTCCAAATCCTGTGTTAAAACATTCTTGTACTGAGCTATATCCATTTGACCTTCATTCATAAAACCTACCTCCACCAACATTTCGATGGGTACTGGGCTTATCCTCTCACAATATGAGGGTGACTCTCAGTGCTAAAATTCATGGCATCATTGTCGGGGAACGAATTGAAGACATTTCCCTGGGATTGAATGACAAAGAAACTCTGATTCTGAAGGTGCATCAGAAACCAGTACCTTGAAGATTGCAACTTACACCTGACGACTCCAATATCTACATCAAATTCTCCTTTTATACCATATGCTGGAGTTTCCAAAATTTTAAATTTTGGAAGTTTCCTTGTTCAATTATCCCCTTCTAGGCCTCATCTAGAAGAAATTTTTGACACCCTTGTTTCCCCTGAGATTGTAAATTGGTTTAGACCAAGGAGCTTAGAAAATTGTCCCACTTGGGGTTTTCCTACTCCTCCTCCTGTCAAATTTGTTGTAGCTAAAGAGGGGGGAACTTGTTTTCCCTTGAACCCTATACCATTATCCTCCAACACTCAGTCGTTTCCCCTTTCCCCTAGAAACATACATCCAGTCCTACATGTCCAAGCTCCATCTCCCCCTTGTTTTCCTACAGTTCACAGCCCAATGGCATGTGTTAATCCTCCTAGAAACAGAATGGATTCCATAGTGGCTGCTAGGTATGTCCCTCTTGTTTTACCTCGACCTATGAATTCCCTCCTAGTTGGAGACTACCTGAAGTACATGCCCAAGTTCACAGGGGAGGAAGACATAACTGTAGAAGAACACCTTTCATCTTTTTACAGTTATGCAAATAATCTTAATATTGAAAATGAAGATGTGTGGATGAGATTTTTTGTACAGAGTCTTGATGGTGAGGCTAGGAAGTGGTGTATGGGCTTGACTCCTGGATATATTGATGGGATTGAAGCTCTGGACGATTCATTCTTGAGACATTGGGGGGATAAGAAAGATTTTCTTTATTATATTACAGAGTTTGGGTCACTTAAGAGGAAAGAGGGGGAATATGTTTTAGACTTCTCAAAAATATTTAATAAAATTTACAATAATATTCCCACTGAAATAAAGCCTATAGAAACCTCTGCCAAGATTACTTATGCTAGTGCTTTTGATCCTAATTTTTGCCTCATGTTGAGAGAAAGAAGAGCTACCTCTTTAGCCCATATGCAAGATGCAGCCCTTGAAGTAGAGTCTAATATATTGGCAGCTGACAAGCTAATGAGTAAATATGATAGAGATAGAAGAAAAGGTAGAGTTGAAACTTCAACCTCTGACTCCTCTGTTGACCACCCTCAAGTGGATGAATTGACAAAACTGGTAAAATCACTTTCTGTAGAAATGGAGAAATTGAAACTTGAGGGAAGGAAAAGTTATAGAAACACCCATAACATTGATAATAGGGGTAATTTAAGAATACCCAATAATTCCCCTCATATCATCCAAAGAGATCAAAGAACTAGGGATAGGGATGATCAAAAAATCCATTCCCCTCTCCAAAATAACTTGGTTGTTGATGAAGAAGGAGAGGAAGAAGAAGTTGATCCTGAAATCCATTTTCTTGGTGATACCTCTTCATATCCTCATTTAACCCAATATGCATATGAAGATTCTCTCATGAATAGTCAACAAAATGAGTTGAGAAAAGGGGGAAAAAATAGTAGCAATCCAAATAGATACAACCTCAGGTCCAAGAAGAAGGAGGGAAAGCCTGACATTCTTGATCAGCCTGCTAGAACAGAGAATCATGCTAAGGGTGTGACAGCTAGCATCAAAGAAAAAGAGACACAAAACCCCCAGATAGTGGCTAAGAGCCCTACCCCATAAGTTAAGCAGATTCTAAAGCCTCCCTCCTCTTTTATCTTTGAGAATGAGATTCAAAAGATTAAAATCCATGTGCCATTTTTGGATCTAGTGAAAAATGAGGATTTCAAAAGGTACCTTTCCAAAACGCTACAGCTTGAACTTTCTAATGGCCGAAGTGTCCTCAGACACACAATTTTATTAATAAGAAAAGAAATTACATAAGAGACATTGCAAGAGTTTACACTCCAACAACTCAATACTCTTGCAATGAGCTATATATAAGCTAAAAGTCCTAACAAACTCAAGATATGGATCACTTATTAAATAAACAAGTGTCCATTTACAATAAATGCTATCTTAACAATCTTAAAACAAAACTCCTAATTTAGAGCCTAAGATACGACACCTCTTTAGAGTCATATCTTTTACAACAATAATGTATCTCTAAAAGTATACATTTATTTATCAAATATTCTAGATTATTTATTTAATATTCTAAATTAATAATCAATTTATTCTAACTTTATAAACTATGATAATTGGGGCATATTGTGTCAGCGGAAGGGGTAAGAATTGATCCAAGTAGAGTAGAGGCCATCCAGGCCTTACCTTTTTCCATATATAAGAAAGAGGTTCAGTCTTTCTTGGGTAAAATCAATTTTCTGAGAAGATTCATTTCTAATTTTGTTGAGTTGGTTAAGCACATTACAACCATGCTTAAAAAAGGAAGCGAGGTGAAATGGACAGTTGAGTCTAGATATTCTTTTGACTAAATCAAAAGGCTTTGAATGAAGCACCTATGCTCATCATCCCTCACTATTCTAAGGAATTTATGGTATTTTCTTTTGCCTCATCTGACACATTGGTTGTTGTTTTGCTACAGAAAAATACAGAGGGGTTGGAGCAGCCTATTTCCTTTTTTAGCAGAGCATTGAGGGATGCATAAATGAGGTATGATATAATTGAGAAGTAGGCATATTCTTTGGTCAAATCCCTCAAGGATTTCAAAATATATGTTCTGCATTCAAAAATCATTGCATATGTCCCCTCAGACTCAATGAAAGAGATATTGATCCAACCTGACACAGATAGGAAGAGAAGCAAATGGATTGCTAAAATTCTGGAATTTGACCTTGAAATAAAGGCCACTAAGTTGGTGAAAGGCCAAGGTTTGGCCAGGTTGTTGGTTGAATCAAATTGCAAGGCCTTGAGGGTTAATTTCATGAACATAAACTCAGAAAATCAACAAACTGGGATTGTCTATAAAGACGCTCATGTCAACCTCAACTTGGCAGAATGCACCTGGTATAAAGACATCATATATTTTCTGGAGAAGTTGTGTCCTCCTGATGATTTGGAAAAGAACAAGGAAAGATGTTTGAAATTCAAAGCAATCAAATATTGTCTCATCGATCAGGTTTTGTATTGGAAAGATCCTATAGGAGTTATGTTGAGATGTCTAGACCCACAGGAGGCCGAAAGGGACATAACTGATTTTGATGACAGCTTATGTGGGGGGCATCATTTCTGGAGGACCACAACTTATAATATCCTCAGAGATGGGTATTTCTGGTGCAACCTTTTTACGGATGTTTGTGCAAATATTAGAGCTTGTGTCAAGTGCCAAATTTTTTTTGGAAAGAAGCAGCTCAAATCTTTGCCTTTGAAACCTGTAGTGGTTTCTGGACCTTTTCAACAGTGGGGTCTTAACTTCATTGGGGAAATCCACCCAACCTCAAAGAGTCAGCACAGGTGGATTTTGACTACCACTAATTATTTCACCAAATGGATAGAATCCATCCCTACGAGGAGTGCCTCCCACAAGGTAATCGTTAGC
This sequence comes from Picea engelmannii, assembly GCA_009831015.1. NCBI lineage: Eukaryota > Viridiplantae > Streptophyta > Pinopsida > Pinales > Pinaceae > Picea > Picea engelmannii. Next base: position 88,773 of record ML832907.1, read on the forward strand.
TTCATTGAAGATATCATGGCTAGATTTGGTTGTCCTAGCAAGAATGTTACTGACAATGTTGCCTCCTTTAAAGATGAACCATTAATCAAGTTCTGTGAATAGTATGGGATCACATTAATCCATTCTACTCTTTACTACCCCCAAGGAAAATGGTTTAGCAGAGTCCTCTAACAAGAGCCTCATAAAGATCATTAAGAAATTGTTAGAAGACAATAATAAAGCATGGGACTCAAAGTTGAAATTTGCATTATGGGCTGATAGAGTTACAACGAAGAGATCACTTGGAGTTTCCCCTTTTTAGCTTGTGTATGGGGTTGAGGTTATTTTTCCTACTCATCTCATCTTGCCTATGAAAAAATTCCTCCAAGACTACCAAGGAGAACCCAATGATATGGTCAGGAGGATACTGCAGTTGGTAGAAGTACAGCATCATAGGGAGCAACTACTTGATAAATCTCAGGACCATCAGCAAAAATAAAACGATCATTTGACAAGAGGGAAACCAAGGAATATTTTTAGTTGGGGGATTTGGTTCTCAATTGGGATGCCCCCAAGCAAGACAAAGGAAAACATGGTAAATTTGAAGCCTTGTGGATTGTTCCCTTCAATATTTCTGAGGTATTTTCAAAGAACACTTACAAGTTGTAGAACTTGGAGGATTCCGAAGTTTTTGGTGGCCCTATAAATGGGAACTTTTTGAAAAAATATTTTTCTTCAGCCATGATTGGCTTTCTGTGCATTGTCATTACAGCTTTCTCTTTTATTTCCATCCATGGTATAAAAGGAGAACTTGATGAATATATTGGAGGGTTTCGATACTTAAGGATGTTTGATGTCCCCGCATAATATTTGAGATCATCCATGTTTGCATCAACGTTCAATATAATGGATGTATCATTGTCATCATTCTTCATTTCCATCTATAGAATCTTTTTTCGAACTCTCTTGAAATTTCATGGAACTTCCAATACACCCATCACAAATTTCATCTTGCATTGACCTCACACGGTGAGAAGTGAATGGGGCCAATGTTGAAATTTTTTCAAACTGTGCAAGTATGCGTTGAAATTCGACATGGTTAGACTAGAAACATGCCTTGACGGTATGGGAGGGTTTCAAGACTCAATTATGTCTAATGTCCCCACATAATCTTTGAGAACGTCCATGTTTGCAAAAACACTCATAATGGGTGTCTCATTTTCATCATTCGTTGTTTCCATATGTAGAATATTTGTTGGAACTCTCTTGAAATGTCATGGAACTTCCAATTCACCCACCACAAATGTCATGCACTGACCCCACATAGTGAGCAATGAATGGGGCCAACGTTGAAATTTCTTCAATATGTGCCTGTATGCATTGAAATTTGACATGGTTAAACTAGACACATGCCTTGAAGGTATGGGATGGTTTCAATACTCAAGGATGTATGATGTCCCCACATAATATTTGATATCGTCCACATTTTCATCAACATTCATCATGTTGCACCTCTCATTGTCATCATTCGTCATTCCCTTCTATAGAATCGTTGTCGGAACTATCTTGAAATTTGGCATGGAACTTCCAATACACCCATCACAAATTTCTTCCACCGAACCCGCACAGTGAGCAGTGAATGGGGCCAATGTTGAAATTTTTTCAATCTGTTCCCGTATGCATTGAAATTTGACATGGTTAGACTATATAGTTGCCTTGATGGTATGGAAGGATTTAAATACTTAAGGATGTTTGATGTCCCCGCATAATATTTGAGATTGTCCGCATCTGCATCAACGTTCAATATAATGGATGTCTCATTTTCATCACTCGTTATTTCCATCTATATAATCTTTGTCGTAACTCTCTTGAAATGTCATGGCACTTCCAATACACCCATCACCAATGTCATCTTGCATCGACCTCGCATAGTGAGCAGTAAATGGGGCCAACGTTGAAATTTCTTCAAACTGTACATGTATGCATTGAAACTTGACATGGTTAGACTAGAAACATGCCTTGACGATGTGGGAGGGTTTCAAGACTCAAGGATGTCTGATGTCCCCACATAATCTTTGAGATCATCCATGTTTGCATCAACGTTCATAACGGATGTCTCATTTTCATCATTCGTCGTTTCCATATGTATAATATTTGTTGGAAATCTCTTGAAATGTCATGGAACTTCCAATTTACCCACCACAAATGTCATGCACCAACCCTACATAGTGAGCAGTGAACGGGGCCAACGTTGAAATTTCTTCAATATGTTCCTGTATGCGTCAAAATTTGGCATGGCTAGACTAGACACATGCCTTGACAGTATGGGAGGGTTTCAAGACTCAAGGATGTATGATGTCTCCACATAATATTTGATATCATCCACATTTTTATCAATCTTCATCATGCACATCTCATTGTCAATGTTTGGCATTCCCTTCTATAGAATTGTTGTTGGAACTATCATGAAATTTGACATGGAACGAACTATCCATGTCAAATTTTGGTGCATGTCAAATGTGAATAGAGTATCCATGTCAAATTTTGGTGCATACAAAAATATTTTGAAAACGTTTCAACATTAGCACCATTCACGGGTCATTTTTGCCCATCATGTACTCTATCCCTAGTACAATGTCTTTTAATAGTTGTTTCCTTTAAAATTTGATCGAGAAAATTAAAACGAAACGAGGACGAGATGAGACGGTATATAGAGTGGGTATGTGAGTGATATTTGAGTATAAAGATGAATGAATTAACTTCTCCTGGTTTCGGGGATAATTTATTCTCTACTAAACAAGGCCAAGCACGTGAAGGTGGAAGCTCATATGGCCCCTCCCCCCTCACATCGCTCTCAATTCCTCAATACCCAATCTATAAAAAAGAAAATAAACAAAAGAAACATAGTAATCATGCATAGAAAAGAAATAAAACTTAAAACCATGTAATTAACCCACATAAAAAATTATTTAAAGAGACTCATTTATATAAATTAAAATATCTAGTTACGTACATCATCGACCAATGCAACGTTTGTATCATCCTTCTTCTGTATGTTCTTCTTGATCATCCAACTCAACATCTATATCAGCATCCGATTCAGAAACAATGTTTAAAGGATTGATGATATCATCATCATCATCAATGTTATTTTAGAGCATATCTTCATCCATATCATCATCAAGAAATGGCCCATTGTCTTCTACACCTAGTTCATCTTCTCTGTCTTCTTCATCTATCGACCCATAATCTTCCTACTCTATCTCTACATCATATTCTTCTTCAATATCATCTTTTGCATCTACAGTATACTTTACTGGGCTTCCTCTTGGATCATATCTAACAAAAAATGAACAATCCCTCTTACCTAGAACCTTTGAGTAAAAGACTTGTTCACATTGACTTGGAAAAACATAGCGGTCATTTGTTTTTTCAAAAAATGTTGTTTTAATCATCAAAAATCCGTTGGCATGTTGAATAATAGTTTTTTCCTCATCAAGTTCATGCATCCATAACCTATACCATTTTACAACAAACAAAACTAATTTGAAGGAATTAAATTCACACTCAATTATATCATTCGAAACCCCATAGTATCTATTTTCATATTCTTGAGGACATCTATCACTCCTAGAGGAAACATTAGTGACCTGGAATACTGTAATTATCCCACTATCAGAATTTTTTTTGGTTTCATCCAACTGTTTGATGTGAAATTGACGACCATTGCACCACATAGCCTTGTGGTGTTTCAACTACAATATGCCAAACATGTAAAAGATGCATTGTCAATTAATAATAAACAAATTTATATAACTTGGAAAGTATAATATGAAAAAAAACACACCTACAATCACATTAATATAATATAAAATAACTGAATAAAATGGGTGAATTTGCTTGCCTTTCCTTCTTTCAAACAATATGCTAAATCTATTTCCCTCTACGTAACATCGAAATCTCCATTATGACGAGATTCTCTAACCAATTCAGACAGTTCTTTCCATGATAACCTACCGCCATGACGTTATTTACATCTATCAATCCATACCTTCATCTAGTCAATATTGTTTGCAATGTATAAATGTAGTGCATCCCAATCTTGAGCAATTGACCGATCAAAAAATCACAATTCACCAATATTAAATATTAGTTATAACCATGGTAAATATTAATAAATGATGAAAGAATAAATATTAAATTATTATGATCATATACACACAAAAAATGACAAATTTATATTTATTAAAAATATCCACATTTGAATTACCTCTCACTTTCTTCATTGTACCTTTCCCCAACAACTGATCCCTTTCAATTTTTTTGATGGAGTTCACATCCAAAATGAAATCCACTGCATTCATAACTTATGCTACTAATTTAGGAAGATATTGACTAATATACACCATGGATTCATATACCATATATATATCCACCATAGAACCCTCAGGACGTGCTCTTTGTCTAGCCAAAGCCTTCAATGATTTCAAGTGCCTCTCCACCATCCACATTGACCTTGTGTGCACAGTTCCACACATTTCAATATCATCAACTTGGTGTATGAGGTAGTGTTCTTGTTCATTGAAAAATGCTAGAGGTAGATACTTCTGCATTTCACACTTTAGTCAAGGAATTTCTCTCTTCCAATACTTTATATCATCTTCATGGATTTATTTCAATGAAAACCATCTACAGATCATGATGCAAGAAAATAACATGTTTCAACAAAACATATAAATACATATTACATTACAAGTAAAACACATGTCATTAAGTACAACAAAAAATTGAATTTATTTTTTGCATTTATATTGTAGCTACTTACCTCATGTGTTTTCCAAGATCATATATAACTTGTTTGACGTTTTTGTCAAAGTCGTTTGGGATAGATAGAGGTAGAACATACTGTAACAATAAAAATGAATCGTTACTTGTTCAAAAATAGACAAAAAAATATAAATCTCAAAAAATGTATATGACCAATATATAAATACAAATACTAAAATAATTAATTACCTTAATGAAGGTATGCCAATCATGTGTTTTTACCCCACCAAATTCACCTTTCTTCGTTAATATATTCTTTATGTTTGAATAAAAACCTGTGGGAAATTTAATTTTTTGAATGACCTCTTTTACACCATTGCTTTGTTGCTCTGTTAATAACCATGGAAGGTTATTTTTGTCTCCGTCATTATTTAATCGGATCACACTTTGAATTGCATGATTGGATTCCCGAATGTCATTACAAATTTTGACATATTTTCTTTATCCCTCCTGCCATCTATGATTCACCATAATGTTTTTGTCACATTCTTCCCGATATGCATTGTATCAAATAAATGAACTATTTTTAGTTCCTTATAGTAAGGCAACCTCATGAATTGAGTGGGATAACATTTCATTCCTCGTGGAATCCCATTATTACTACCTTCGCGATGACGACATTGATGAAGCATAAAAAAATCAGAACATTATTTATCAAATGCGGTAACATAAAATGAATAATTGAAAAGAAAAAAATTCAAAACATGATTCCATTTACGATACATAAACAAAATGTGTACCTCGAGGATTAATTATGTTATATGCCAACTTCCATAAGTGAGGTGTCATTCTTTGTGGTTTTAGTCCAATTTCTTGTTTCCCATTGAAAAGATCTTTTTCAGTAGTACGATACTTATGGTTCATAGAGAGGAAGTGTCTATACTCATCAAACACGTCCTTTCCTAAAAACATTTACCAACGAGATTTCATCTTAGGACCACAAACTGGACATGAAAATTTACCCTTTGTTTTAAGACCAGCAAGAGATGGATTAATGTTAATTATTGATATACGAAATGATTATTTAAACAACATGCATGATATATTCAATTAATTATATACTATTCAAGCGTGCAATATGGAACATTACATACCACAAAAATGTGTTAGTCCTGGGCCATCATGAATTGTCCATAAAAGTATTCCACGACATTGAAATCT
>ML832907.1:94802-106476 GCA_009831015.1 Picea engelmannii
GTCGATAAGAGGCTCGATATACACATTCATATATTTAACTTGGTACTTACCTAATTGTTTAAAATTACACAAAATTACTACCATGGTATGTATATATACGTAAATAAATAAATAAAATATGTTATGCAAAAAAAGAGAAAAATGAAAAATTTAAATTCAAAAAATTAATGTAAACAAATACCTAGAATAATCATTGTCAACATTATGTGCTCCCTCTTTTTTGACATTCAAGGAGGAATGTTATTGTTGATAACAAAAATAGACCACACTGAGTAAACAGACCGAATCTCTCCAAATGGATTAACACCGTTAGTTGCCAATGAAATCCTAACATTACGAGGTTCATCTGTAAATTCTGGCCATTTTGCAGCAATTTCCTTAAATGCATAACCATCTGCAGTCATTCTAAGAACGTCATCTTAAATTCTCTTCCGTGCATGGTAATACATAAACTATGATATTCTTTGGCACCTGAACGGTCGTTGCAAATGTGGAATTATGGGAATATGTCGAAGAACCTTTTGAGGGACCATTTTTGTTACTTGATCAGTTCGATATCTACTGATACCACATACCGGGCATTCTGTTTTCGACGCATGTTGTCCATAATATAGAATATGATCATCGGGACATGCATCTATACTTTGATACTTCATTCCAATGTCTTTCATAATGGCATGTAAATCTCGATATGTGCAAGGTAAAATATTTGACGAGGGTAACATAAATTCACCTAACAATCTAAAACATAAAAAAATAAATACTTAGTGTAAAGAATAGTAATTGTAAATATTGCATTTTTATTTTACACATTAATTAACACTAAAAAAAATGAGGAAAATTCAACCTTCATGTAGATGTGATGAAACATATTACATACCTTAGGATCTGTTTCATACAAGTGTTCGACAAATGATTCATAACTTTCAAGTTCACCAGCGGCAATGTAGTGGAGAGAAGATTTTCTCTTGACCCTTTATAAAGTTGTTTATTTGTCTTTTCAATCAGAGGTTCATCATAAATACCATCACTATTGTCCCCATGATCTTCATCTGGATGACCGAATAAGTCTTAGATCATTTGATTTGTCCCATCATCTTGAACTATGTTATTATTTTCATTTACTTCCACAGGATCATTAAATTTATCTTCATTATCTACTTCAAGTTCTTCATCTTGTACTACAACATCATTTCTTCTACTACTTGGTGCTTTGTGCATAAAGTTAGGGGGGAAATCTAACTTTATAATTACAAACAATCATGAAAAATTAGTGCATGTATAAAACAATATAAAAGTTTGAGAATACAATAAATATTAAAACCAATAATGAATGTATATATATCTAATTACAATGGGATGATATTCATTTGATCCCCCGTCCATGTGCCCATATTTTCTACAATGTTTTTTAGTTGTTGTTATTAAAACTCTTTCAGAACGTCTAGTACAACAATTTTTGCAAGGGAAATAACATTTACCATCACACTTTTCACCCTCTTTAATTATTTTCCCAACTCTTATGTTTTCTGACATTCTTCCCCATAGACATATACTGAAGAAATACTGGGTTTTTTTTGCCAAGAAGATCGTCTTATACCCCTTTTGAAGTGTCATTATTATAGAAAACTTGTCGCAACATCTGTAAAATGCAACATATTTATAGATTTTATAACGTCGCAATTTCGAAGATAGTTGACCAAGTCAAAGTTGATCGTTGGGATGGGAAAACCTAGTTTCCATAATGTCACAAGTGTGAGGAATATTTTACCAATGTTGCAAGAGAGACGAAAATCCAATGGCGTCGCAATAGCAACGTCTTCCTACCTTTGTCGCAATAGTGACATGTGTTTGTATTATGTCACAAGAGCGACGTTATCGAGCAATATGGAGAAAAAAAAATTAAATTTCCTCTATTTTTCAACAGTATGGCCAATTTTGTCCATAACGTCGCAAATAGAACGTCAAATTTTTTCCAATATGTACTAATGACTTGGCTTGCTATTTCGCAACTTGGTAACTAGGGCATGGGTTATTTTCCTCACTCTAATCTCGAAATTCGTTAAGTGTTGAATAATTATATGCTTTCCACCTTTTATAGACCATGTCGTGTTTACTTTCCACTTTTTGCATGCATTTGCGCCGACTCCACTTTTTACTGTGTGCAGTCTTCTGATGTCTGTCATGGTAATTTTTGTGCCTAACTTTTCCTAGTGTTTTTGTATTTTCCTTCTTTTCTATTTTTGTATTTATTTTTCCCTCTTTCTCTCCTTTTTATATCTTTTTGTCATTTTTCTATCCTAGCTTCTACTATATTATACTATGTACATGTCCTTCTTACTACACTATAGCTTTTAAGTGTTAGGAGGTCGATTGTCCCTATACAGTTTCAGTCGACTACCATTGATCATTCCCTTGAGTTTTATTCCTTCTAGATCCTTTAGTTGTACAGATCCCCCATCTGTGATAGTCTTTACTTCATAGGGCCCTAGCCAATGCATTCTAAACTTACCAAGATGTTTAAAACATTTACTGTCATAGAGAAAGACTAGATATCCTTCCTTGAAACTCTTCCTCTTCATATGTCTATCATGCCAAGATTTGTCTCTTGCTTTCTATACTTCTTAATGAAATCCTGCCAGAATATTATCCTCTTCCATATCCATTAGTTTATTTATCCTTTCCTTTACTGCACCTCTTTATGTCATGTTGGTAATTGATGCTACGCACAGACTGGGTACCAGAAATTATAATGGTATTAATTATTCCTACCCATACACCAATATGAATGGTGTCTATCATGTCAACTTCTTGCATGTAGTCCTTTATTCCCATAGTACTAATGGTATTTTCAAATCCCAATCATCCATGTTGACATTGCAGATCTTTGTCAAATCATTCTCTAAGATCTTATTGAAGGCTTCTACTGTTCCATTTGCCTGAGGATGGTATGGTGTACTCTTCGGGTGATAGACTTCAAACTCCTTAGTCATAGCCATGATAGTTTTGTTGATGAAGTGAGTACCTTGGTCACACATCAAAATTCTTGGACATCCAAATCTGGTGATCACTTGCTCAAATAGGAAGTGTGTTGTTGTATGTGCGTTGCAGTCTTTGACTGGTGTTGCTTCTACCCATCTTGTTAAGTATTATGCCACAGTAACAATGTATCTTTCTCCTGACCTTTTTTTGGATGGATAGATTGGCCCAACAAAGTCTATTTCCCATTATGCAAATACCTTCAAATTTACTTGTGGTCTCAGGGGCATCTCATCCCTTATGTTAGGTTTACCAACCCTCTGACAGACATCACATTTCTAGAAATATTTCTTGGTATATCTGTAAATTGTTGGACACTATAGTCCTACGCGTAGTACCTTCTACACAGTATCTTTTCCTGCATAATTTCCTATAGCTATTCTCTCATGAGCTTCTACCAAAATTCTAGGCCTTTTATGCTCTAGTACACACCTTCTTAAAATGTTGTCTGTGCCCATTTTATTTAAGTGTCTTGCAATCAATTGGTAGTCTGCAGCTTTAACGACCAAATTTTTCTTTTTAGCAGTGCTAAATTCTTGTGGCGCAATCCCTATACTCAAATATTCAATAATATCAGCAAAATATTCATAAACTATTTGCATTGAAAACAACTATGCATCAAGGAAGTTGTCTTCCAAGTTGGTAGGTTCCTCTCCATTAGTGAACCTTGATAGATTATCAGGTCCTGCATTCATCTTCCTTGGTTTGACTATTAATTCAAAATCAAATTCTTGAAATAACAACAACCATCTACATATCCTCCCTCCCAACACTGGCTTGTTGACTAAACATTTTAGGGCAGAATGATCTGTGAACATATTAAAGTGTTTTCACAGCAAATAGTGCCTGAAATTTTGAAGTGCATATACCATGGAAAGGCCTTCTCTTTCTGTGGTGTTGTAACTATTCTCTAATTCTGACAATATTATGCTTGAAAATGCTATAGGGTGGTCCAAATACCTTACTCATGATTGCACCAGAATTGCTCCAAGTGCTATGGATGATGCATCTACATGCACATGAAATGTCTTTTCCTGGTCTGGGAATACTAGGATAGGTGTTGTGACCATATTTTCTTTTAAGGTTTCCAAACCTTGTTGACAGTATTCATTCCACTAAAATATGGTATCCTTCTTCAACAGTTTTTCCATTGGCGTAGTAATCTGCACATAACCCTTTATGAATTTCTTGTAATAGCTTGTATGTCCCAGTGTTGCTCTCAATTGTTGCACTAATTTTGGTGGTGATAAATTGACAATGACTGCAATCTTAGCAAGATCTACTAGAAAGCCTTGTTTACAGACTATATGTCCCAATAATATTCCAAAAGGTGTCCCAAAGATGCATTTATTTATATTCAATGATATATGACACTACCTGCATCTTTCCAACATTAGCCTTAATACTTCTACATGATATTTTAACAGACTATATACAGTCCAGTCATCCAGATAGACTTCTAAAAATTGATGTATGAATTCCTTAAAAGCAACTATGACTACTCTTGAAAATATGGTTGGCGCATTCTTCATCCCAAATGGAATGACTATGTACTGGTAGGATCCCCATTCTATAGAAAAAGTATTTTTATACCTATCTTCTGGAGCTATCTTGATCTGATGGTAACCTAAGAATCCATCTGTAAATGAGTATGCTTCTTGGCCTCCCACATTCTCTAGTACCTCATCTGTGAAAGGGGTATGAAAAGGATCATGTTGGCAAGCATCATTCAGTTTCATCAGGTCTACACAAATCCTTATCCCCCCTTGTTTATTTTCTCGCACTACCATTGGACTTACCCATTCAGATTCCTCTACTAGTTCTATGATACCAGCTTCCAGCATCCTGACAATTTATGCTTTAACCTTCTGCTTATATATTGGATTCAGTCTCTAAGTCTTCGGTCTGATAGGTCTTGCCCATGTTTGAGAGGCATCTTCATCTCTCCTAGTTCTCCTATTATTCCTTTCATCTCTGTAAAGGTTGTGGGGAACATGTAATTGTATTTGTGCAGTAACTCTATTATTATTTCCATTGTTTGTTCATCCCAATAGTCTCCAATACTAGCCATTTTAGGATTATCAGTTGTCCCAATGTTAACTTTATTCATCTTGATTGGTGCAGAAAATACTTCTAATTTCAAATATGGACCTTCCACCTCTCTTTATCCTTCAATTTATGTAATATGAATATTGTGTGGGTCATATTCATTTGGTGCTTCTTCTTCCACATGATAGCATGACAATAGTTCTTTGACTATTTGCATGTTCTATTGTTGATATTATGTTATGAGTTCAGCCTCTGGTTCATCAATAAATATCACCCCTCTTATATGTTTTAGTGTTGAATCAATGTTGGGGTTCTCATGCTCAAATGAGAAGGTCAATATAAAATTAAGTTGTAATGTTTTCCATTATGTGGTGCCTCTGTGCAGTTCCTGGTCTACATACCAGTTTTCTGGAATTCCTTCCAATGTATGGATGAAGTGATGAGGAAATTCCTCTGGTGGTGTCATCCTCCATTGTGTCTTTCACTTATCAAAATGTTTTATTGGTGTCCCCTGTCCATCATATCTATGTATTTTATTTCTCCCCTGCTCTGTGCCGAATCTAATGCGCAGTAGTCGCTTACATTGGTACCAGTCCTTAACTGTTTCTTTGTGTGCACCCCACCATCTTGCAGGTGTTTCCTTGAGTGCAATGTCCAGAGCTAAGAACCTTTGATTCTCTAACACGTTGTCTTTGTATATTGTTAGGAGTTCCTCTAATTCATTTATGCCATGAAAACTAGGAGGTTGTCTTATCTCGGTACCCACCCATCGTACTGCGTGGTCAATTCTTACGCACCTTCTTGTGGAAACTTCGTGCAATCTCTGTTTCCAATTCTCCAAACCTATATCTGAGTCAGAAGCACATGATGTGATGCTCCTCTAGCTGAGTATCCCATCTACAGTTGGGTTAACATAATCTTCTTTATGCGCGGTGGTCATGTATAACTGGTTTATTTCCTCCATATCTAAGCAAGTGGGCTTTACAGACCTTTCTCCTTTTGATGGATATAATGGTGCAATGACTCTGTATTCTCCTAATTCAAATTTCATCTTCCTTGTCTTCAAGTTGATTGTGGCTTGGTTATCAAATGACCAATCCAAGCCAAACAATGTTGGGTAAGGTGTTGTGTCATCCACTATTTCTATCACTTCAAAGTCTTCCTTAGTGCGCACTCCATCCAGATCTATTGTCACACCCTTAATCCTTCCAATTGGTAGAATTATGTGTTTATTTGCTAACTTCAACTGGGCAGGTGAATATCCTAGTGTGGGCTATCCCATACACTTCCATGTCTTCTTGGGTAACACATTTACCTCAGATCCTAAATCCAATATAATATCCCCCATATTGAAATCTCCAATGTTGGAATTCACTCTGAATTACTGCTTGTCTGCCTTCTTGTATGGAGTTGATTGACTATTTTCTGCTCTAAATTCCCCTCTACCTCTGTGTTACATATTTCTAACATATTTTTCAAAATTTTAATAGATGATGGATCAATCAGTAGTTTAACACAGGATTGCAGAAAAGTGTTTATGGTACTTACTTTCCCTAGAGGTTGTGCTTCATTGGTGTGGTCCATTTATGAAGGCATCCCATACATTGGTACGTTCTGAGTATGCTCCATAGATGATTTAGAGAAAAAAAAATTGTTTGAGGAACTCCTGTCTAGCCTTCTTGAATGTCTCCTTTTCTTTTTGCACATCAAACTGCTTCTGTGTTTCAGTATTATTCTTCACCTATTGGTGTGGTGTTGGATCTTGTCTCACTACGTCATTTCATGTCTTAGCACCTCCTCATGTGACTATGTTGATATTTCTTCCATCATCCCTTGCCTCTGTAGAGATCCATTGAACATTTTGGTTTTTCTAGTTCAACTTTTCTTGAATTTTTTCCAAAAGTGTTTGTCATTCTTTTGTATCATGGTCTATTGCGCGAAAGTACATACATGTTGCAGGTGGAAGTGGGCATTCCCTTGCATAATGTCTTGGTTTTTGGTAGTTGCGTCACACTACGGGACCTCTACCTCTTCCAAATCCTCCTTTACCTCATCCTCTACCTTTGTATCCAGTTCGATCTCCTCGTGGTGTGTTGTACTAAGGCACCTAATTATATTGCGCGAGGTTATATTGTGTATGTGTGTTATTATATTATGGTTGCAAGGTGTTATATTGCTGGTATGCAATTTTTTATGGAGGTGGTACCAGGTTAAACTGAGGTGCAACTTCCCTGTCATCATTTCTTCCTGCACCCTATGAGTGTCTAAAGTTCTTTCCATCATGAGGTCCATTGTCCCACAGTCTTTATCATCATGACCCACTGATTTGAAAAAATTGTAGTATGAATTCTTGGGTGTTGTATGATACTTCTGCATCATGGGACAATGATATGGATCATGCCCATGTGTATTATAGATATCGCACCATGGTTCTCCTTTTGGCAAAGGGTTTGGTACTCTTGTTTCCATGTATTGCGTGAACGTTGGGCATTCATTATTGTGGTGTCCTTCTGTCCTGCATGTGGTACACCAAACAACTTCTCTTTTCTCTTTCCCCTTATTCTGGTTCAATTGGAATGTAAGGTTCTTCATATCCTCCTTCATCTCCTCTATTTTTAGATCTATCTTCTGATATTGGTTCTCTTCTAGATGTAAGGCTACTTGCAGAGCCTCTGCCTAAGTTTGGAACTTATGTTATCTCAAGGGGTATTTTAAATGTGGTAACAATGAGTTCACAAAGAGATGTCTATGTTGCATATCAGTCATGACATACTTCAACTTACCCTTCAACCGTTTGAACCTGTGATCAATCGCCCAAATAGAATCACCTAGTTTTTGTCTAACTTCAATCATCTCATTCATGTTTTGATCTTCTGAACTAGGCTTCTGAAATTCATTCATCAGTAGCTTCTTGACATCTACAATCGTCCTTGTTGTTCCTAGTGGATTGTTTACAGCTAAGCTCATATACCAGTCCAGAGCATGATATCTTATCATGATATCTAAATGCGCAAGTTTTGTATCCTCATCCATGATCTGTTTTGTTTCCTAGATCTTCTAATAGATGAAAAAATTATTTTCAGGGTCCTTTGGTGCATCTCCCCTAAATTATGGTAATCTGATGGTGGGATCGTGTCCTACCATATTGAACTATGATGAACTACTACCTTCGTGCAGTGTAGATACTTGACTACAACTTCCTGAACTGGCTCCTCCAGTTGTTTCTCCTTGATTGGATGTACTTCCTACTGGCTTTCTTCCACTAAAATTTGGTTGTCTAAATGGTGGTGTTATTTCTAGTGTATTAGTCGCACATGGGGTTATGGGTTCCACACTGACACTGAGATGGATAGGAGTTCTACATTTTGTTCCTTCCCTTGTACCTCTTTTATTCCTTTCATATGTTGCATGTAGGATTTCTTCAATCTGATCCACAGCCCGGATATCCTCTACCTCTTCCTCATCACTTGCCAAGCCCTCTCTATCTGTTGTGGCTCTCTTCTTATTATTCATCTTATATTGGTAGGGTACTTCACTGCACGTGTTTCCAATTGTTTCCATGATCTTCTTGATCTAATATTCCTCCATCATGATTGGGTCCATGGCCTCCTCCTTCTTTCCCATATCCATCTCTTCCTCCATCTCTCTACCTCTTTTCAATGCTTCCCCCCTTCCCCCATGCACACAGGGAAGTTTAGTTCTTTGATTCCATAGTCATCACACCGTTGTTATACAGTAAAATCTTGATTGAAGTATACATCGATCTGATATAACTACCTCAAGGTCCTTCTAGAACCTCTTGCTATGTTTCATTGTAAGACTTCACAGTATCTACTGCAAATTTTGTGATAAACCCTACAACAATATTGTCTAACCAGAAATATATTGTACGCATGAATTTGTTCTTAACTTGTTGGAACTGTGTGATCTCCATAGGAATCCACTCAATATGTCTGATTCGATTTGTAGGGTGGTTTTCTTTCATCCTCAATAGCCACTCCTGCAATACATGCCAGAATTCACATAAAAATACCTCATGTAGGTCGCTAAACACGTACTTGTTTAGATATTTGCACGATGTTAACTTAGGGTTTCTATTATATTTCGACACAGACTCAAGCTCCTTTTTTTTTAACCATCTTTCGATCTTCGCCTTCATTGGATTCCATGGTCTGAACATTCCCTTTTTATACCTTCATTCTCCATATGCTTCTTCTATGGATCCCATTCACTCAATCCCATGCAGTTCCAGCTGTTAACACTATGTAATTCCCAGAGGTTGTCGAAGGGTAGAAGAAATTGACAGAGGTAACTATCAAAACCACTTTTGAAATTGGGATCTAGCCCTGCTAGTTTCAGAGAGGGATCTCTCTGTAAGATTTGGATTTGTTTAATTTTTAAATGTTAGGCTAGTTATGATAGTCTGAATTTGTTTGCTTGTTTGTAAAAGTTGGCTGAAAGAATGCATTAAATTTCCATTGGGCTATGGGGTCTATATTAAAGATGAGGATCAAATTCATCTTTTTATGAGGTTTTCTTCATAGGGAAAGATAGTAAAATTGTTGGATCTATTGAGATTAAACAAGGTGAATAAGATAGAAAAGGTGTGAGAGTCCACTAAGTAAAGGAGCAGCTAAGAATTCCCTTACTTAATTTCAGATGAAAAACATATAGACCATAAAAAGACCAGAGACAGAGTATGCAAGATAAGTTATGTTATATTGATTTCCTTTTAATGATTAGAATCTAAAATACACAAATGATCACAGAGAATAATAAAACATTTAACAAAGAAAGAGAGACATCACCAACAACTTGACACAAGAATCCTATAAATAGGCATGTTTTATTACTGGTCGATCCTTTGAAAAATTTACACAATAGCTCCTGGGTGAAAAAATCAACCCTCAATACTTTGAAGGAAGAAGTATTTATACAATAATTTACATCTGATACTACCATAAATGACTAGGATATTATAGAGGAAAAATCTAACTAATTAGATCTCATATTACAAAATATAGGAATTATGTTGATATATTCAGATCCTTGGTGTTGATTCTCTGGGAGTAGTTGATGACTCGTCACTTTGACTTGACTGTCTACTCCATGCTGACTCAAAATTCCAAATCACCTTTACTCAAGTAAAGAACATAAATATTTCCATCTCTTTTTACTAGGGATGGAAACTTTGAGTAAATTTTTGTATATCTCGTCCATCTCAGTATACTTGGAAAAAGTGGGCTTGGTTATAAAAATATGTTTTATCTCATGCTAGATGCTCAGATCCAACTGTAACGTCTCTAGGAAAGATTTTCCAGTAATGATTCCCTGTATACCTGCAAACTTGGAACCATCCTTTGCCACTGCACTGATCTTCTGTTTGTAGTCTGATAGAGTGATTAGCTTGTCATTGAGTACTAGCAGTCCAGGGAGACCCTTCTTGTGTAGCACTTCAATCTTGCTGAAAAATATCTGAACTCCAATGTCCATCACCTAAGCCTTTTCCTCTAGATGTAGCATCAATCCTTTCTTGCTCAAGACCTTCTTGACCTCAAGGATGGTCTTTTTCCTGTCTACTATATCCATTGCTTCTAATTCCTGCTTGTTTTTGGAGTTTAGGAACCAGATGAACTCAGTGGCCTCTGTAGGTCTTTCTACTAGATCTTCTCTTATTTTCCCAATTGCTTCTTTGGCCTTCTATACTAGTCCATGTTGTTCAAATATGATCTGTATGAATGGCCATATTTCTTCCAAAGACTTGTTGATACTCATCTAGATGTTTTCCTTGGCCTTGGATAATGTCTTTTCCATGACAATCTCCTTCTATAGTTGTTGTAGTTGTTGACTAAGTCTCTGAGCCTTATACATTTTTGCATGATAATTGGACTGGAACATAGACTTCGGGTCTTGGAGGTTTTTAACTTATTCTTGCAACTTTCTGATCTCCTCCCCTTGAAGGGACATGTCTTCCATAGACTTCACAAGCTTCTCAGAAGCATCAAGAACTTGCACTGGGATGGCTGATGGAATTTTTTTTGTTGTAGATGTTTATGTTGTCCTAACTCCTGTCAGAGGGACTACCTCCAGTGGAATGATAGCCATCTGCACACTCTGTTCTTTCTCTTTCATCATTTTTTCCAACTCTGCCTCCATCTCTCTTATCTGGGCATTTTGTTCCATGATCAGCTTCAGCATCTCCTCTTTGTGGCCTTCAATTTCAACCACCTCCTTTGCTTGTTAATCTTTAGTGGCTGGAAGTTTCAGTTGCTTTTTCAAGGATGCTATATCAACATTTTTCTTCTTCAAAAATTCTTCAGTTTCCTTGACATTCAATGGGTCATACCCAATATTTAGCACCAACTCTTATAGTGATTTGATCTTATTGTCCTTGGACAAAGAGGAGATTTTCTCCAGTTTCAATTGAGACTGGATGTTATTCAGGGACACCTGCAATTTTGAAGCAGTCAATGAGGTGTTTTTTAGAGTGGAGAATATCATCTCCCATGTTTTCTTGTGCATGTCCATTTGGTCCACTTGATGCACCTCCTTCACATCAAACTCAAAAGAAGTCTTATTGTAATCA
>ML832907.1:106576-123837 GCA_009831015.1 Picea engelmannii
GGTGGGATTTGGGGGGGAATCATATTATTTCCTCATATTTCTTGAGATGGCATATATGGGGAGGAAACACCCTATCCATTTTAATTTCAACCCATCTTTGTTGGAGGAGGAAGAATATGTAAATTTGGTTAAAGAAAAATGGGTACACTATGATGGATCATCTAATATGTTAGTTGTTGTTCAATTTGAGAACAACCTCAAGAGGATAAAATAAGAAATAGTGCATTGGGCCTATGAGAAAAGGAAAAAGGATGAGTAGGAGATTATGGATATAGAGGCAGATCTAGAGGTGTTATTCCTACAAGAAATGGATGGTGTTGGTGTAGATTTATTACAAGGGTAGATGAATCCCACTAGCTTAATGGTTGCATATTAATCCCAAACAAAATGGTTTAAAGAGTAATAAAACCAAAATCTTAGCCTACTTTGCATGATTCAAACCCTAATTTATGAGATAAATAACCAAATAAAGAAAACATTACAATAAAATCAACAAAAGATATGAAAGAATGCAAATAATTCCATCACCAATGAGAAGGCCAAAATAATACACCTAATGGATGAGCTTGTTGAAGTTGAATGGAATCCAAAGCCCCTCCTTGGGATGAGTCCTTGGATTCCTTGATGTGTTTATGACTCCCTCTTTAGTTGATAAGTAAGGTACCTAGGAAAGAAAGATACAATCAAGAAGAAGAGCTCCTAAAAAATCTGGTGATATTTTGGCAGCATAGCCTTTCTTGTGAGGAGGGCTGAATGGAGTGATCTCAAATGATTTATTTATTGTAGAATAGTGGTTAAAACCACTTGACATGGTCTTCCAAATAGTGTTTAAAGATGTCCAATTTGAGATTAAAAATATAAATTAGGATTTAGGATGGTCCAAATGTAACTAACCTCCCATCATACCAATTCAAACACATTGTTGAGGGATGTGAACTATCAAAATTGGTTATTTTAAGAGGCAACACAAATTTTGGGGGTATTATTTGCATTGCTTGCACACACTTTTTGGGGGTAGTTTTTGCACTAGCCAAGTTATGTCAATTCCAGGGTTTGACTAAGTTTGTTTTCGGTGAGTTTGAGGCCTTATGATGGTGTAAAGGGCCTAGAATGAGGGTTATGCATGCCAATAGTGATGTATTTATGTATGACTACTGAAAATGTCGCAAGTGAGCACTTTTGATGTGATAATAGATTTCCCCTTGATGTGTGAGGTTAGGAGCAAGTTGTATGATTATAATACATCATATTTTCTTTACCTAAGTACAAAAGGGACCAAGGAGGGAGTGGACTGTCCAAAGAACAAAGATAGCCCGTGAAAGGGAGATGGAGAACTACCTATCAAAAAAATGTCAAAAAGGTGATATGTGTATAAGATCTCAATAGGGATGAGGTGGACATACCCATGCTTGTTGATATATCTCCATGTAATGTTATAATGGGGCACCATAGCATAAATGGTATAGGCCAATGTGACAAAATGGTTTCCCAGTACAATACAAAATATGATCATGGAAAATAAACACCAAAGTACAATGCAATGATAACAACATCTTGAAAAAGTGTAATGAATGCCACAATTAAGTTGAATATGTAGGAATGGATTCTCCCTACGAGGGGAAAGAAACAACCAAATGATCCCTATGGAATAGGAAAGGGGCTCCCAAGATTTGAAGTGAGTTTTCAGGAGGGAATCTCAAGATAATGGATCTTAGAATGACTAAATTGAGCTAATAAAATCCAAGGAAATACAATTGATTATGAATCATTGAAATATATGTACACATATTAATGGTGTAAAATGAGTTGAAGTCAAGCACCTAAGATCCTACCAAGTTTGTGAGCAATGATAACTCTCTTATCTTGGTCTGAGGTAACCCATCAAGGAGGATAATGGGACCATGGTACAAAATACTAACCACTTGGTGTCAATAGGGGACAATTTGCTAGCACCTAGGAATAGTAGGAACTCCTAAGTACCATAATCCAAGTACTATAATTGGAGCTATATCTCTGGAAATAAATGTTTTGGCCAAAATGTGCGGGGAGATACTTGAAGGGAAACTCCCTCTTAAGTGTTGATACAACTCACACATATTTGGGAATGTGGTGCAATCAATTGAAGCATTGAACGATCAAGTGTACGTATATCAATGGTGTAACAATGAGTTGGAGTTGAGAATGTGAGAAAAAACCAAGTTGGAAAGCAATGAGAATTATCCCCACTTAGTTTGAGATAACCCATCAATCAGGAAGATGGGCCCAAGGTACATTGTCCTATAAACCAAAGGCCTAGGGTATAAGTGCTAAAGTCGATAGGGGAAGGACCACCGGAGTCAAGGGAGAAAGGGATCCTTGAACACTATCATGAGGTAGAAAGTATAGTATAATTGATAGATACTGACACAAAGGGATAATAGGAAAGTAAAGAGGGATGGAATCATGACTTCCCTTGTTTAGAGCATAAAGGAAAGGTTGACCTAGAAGCAACTAAAATAATTCTATAGGAAATGGTCAATTACTAGGGAAAAATCTATAAAAATATGGGGACAAATGTTGGTAAAACATTGGCAACATCGGATGTGGAAAACTAATGGAGATAAGGGTAAACTATAGGAAAACTAAAAAAATTGATCAAACTCCATGGGACATAATGGTGACTCTGTTGATGTTTTTGTAGCTTCAAGAAGTATTCCCACGGGTGGCCTTGGTGTCAGGCATGCGGGAATATTCATTGGCACCTCATTGCACTTTCATTTTGGTGAAACCCCCCTTGGATTGAAGCTTGGGGCTTCATGGGTGTTGGGTGCAGGCCGATTTTGAGGAAAAGTCCAGTTTTGGAAAGTAAAGCTTAATTTGGAAAAATACAGCTGGAGGGAAAAAAATCACATGTAAGGAAAATGTCGCATGCAAAGGAGGAACGCATACAATTTTGATCTAAGTGTAAGGAAAAGCCACATCGAAGTGTGTTCCAAGTAGTTGTTCGGGTTTTGATCTATTGTGATACAATTTTGTAAGTTGTTGAGTTGTAGGGGAGTAAAGTAGTGAGATCTTGAGGTTTATATCACAGGTTGAGGATCCCGGTGTGATCTAGTCCACCTCACAGAGGTCGTGGAACCTTGTTGATAATTGTATGATCAAAATTGGAGTGCACACGATGCCATATTTTGCAGCATCATAATACAAGAGATTAAGAAGCCATATCTTTGTGGATGTATCCCAGGAGGGGGTGAACCATGGTAAAACCTATGTACTATGTGATGATTGAATGTTTGTTTACTTTATGTTAATGGTTGATCATCTTTAATTCATGTTAATGATTGATTTACACATATATGGTCAGTTAGATCTATTAGAATGCATGTATCATCTTCACAGATGAATGGATCTGGTTTAAGGCTTGAGAAAGACTAATTACAATCCCAGATCCCTAATCATTCATGGACTGCAAGCACTTGAGCTTTGCAGTCACCCATAGAACCATCTCGGGTGAGACTGCATAGTACATTCTGTGTGCTGCATTGTCTTCTGGTTTACCAGGAGGGCCGATAGTTTTAAAGGGTTTCATTGGAAACCTGTTCAAATCTGAACATGGGTCAGCCAATAAGTAGATAGAAAGAGTAATAACCAACAAATGGTTCTGTTTTCGGTTGGTCTTATAACCCTATATTTCATAGTATCACCTGGTGATTACAATTTCTTCCTCTAGAATTATTTTATTGTAAATAATATTTTATTCTGCAAATGATTTACTAAAAGAAAAAACAAAACAAAACAAAAATAATAAAGAAAAGAAAAGATTAAAGAAAAGAAAAGAGAAAATAAAGAAAAGAAAAGAAAAGAAAAAGGATAAAAATAGAAAAAATGAAAAGAGGGTATAAAAATATAGAAAAAGAGAAAATATAAAACCCCATAAAAAAAAATACATTTGGTTTGACTCATACTTTATAATCCTGATCAAACCTTTTAAATTTATGTTGATAGGTTAGTGAATAAATTTGGTCAAACAGTTTAATCTTGGCCAAATTAGTTAGGATAGAGTAATAATGAATCCAACAGTCTAAGCTGGATTAATGTGTTAGTTGATTAGGTTAGGAGTTAGGTTAGTGTTGTTTATTTCAATAAAAATTGCAAAGGGATGGTTAAATTACCCTTTATTTGAGTTAATTTGATGTTTTTAGCTTAGGAAATAATACCTTGGTGAAAAAATAAGAAAGGGGGAGCTTAGCGCTACCCATCACATGATTTTATCCTAAGTTTCTTATGGATATGAATATTTGTCATGTTGCGACTAAAATACACACAACTTCCATCGACGACATCTAGCAATGCCTAGATCAACGACCATCAATGCTTTTCAGAACCCCCCTGACCTTTCTGCCTTTAACGGTGGGCGGGGGGGGGGGTCCGGAAAAGCGATTTCCCTCATAGTGGACCCACCTAACGTGTCACCCTCTCAGCATTTCAAATCCCCCCCGCTCAATTCCACTTATCGCCTGTCCCCCCCCCTTCGGGATCCTGCCTAACCACCTACCCAATACCACCCACCTCACTCTACCACCATACCCCACTATCACCTGTCACACTGTACCCCACATACCTGTTGGGCAATCAATGCCCTCCCCATGACCGTTATTCGCCAAGTCGTCACCCCGTTCCATAACGGACACCTCCGTGCACTGTTTAACCTCATTTCTTCGACATTGTGATGCCATTTGCAGATCCAGACATTGTCGACACCACGCCAAATCGAGACTTCGAGCCAACTGCCACCAAAGTTCACTGTCAACAAATGAAGTTAACCTTGGTAATTACAGTCTTCCATTTATTCACCTTCAAAACTCTGTTAGTCATGGATCCCAAAGATAAATCCACCGAGACATCTGAAAATCCATTTCTTCCCCCTCCTGTCGACCAGGATCATATTCCCTTGGAAGATAAAGACTACAAAATTACAGAGCTGAAGTGTTAATTCGACTTCTTCGAATTACACTTCTAGCTAAAGAATATTTTTTTGGATCAGAGTAACGAGATTGGACTCTGGGAGTCCAATTTTCCCTTGTACATGTTCCCCTAGACCTTCCACTTCCTAGAATTTGCCCTGAAATGTCAAGCCCATTATTTTCCTGGCCAAAGGGCCATCGTTTCCTCTTCTGGTGAAACCCTGTTCACCATTACCCTCGAAGCCATCAATCAGATGTTATAGATCCCAAGAATTGACTCTACAATCCCTTTCTCTGTCGAAGCCCTGAATGACCTCTACCAGGAACTCTCCTTCCCCCAAAGAGCCCATATTTTCGAAATATTTCTGTCAGAAGATGCTCAGTTGCCTAAGAAAAACCCTCCCTATCCATCTTCAATATTCTCTGTCAGGGAAAACCATATTATTTCTACCCTCTGTTACCTATTAGGGTATTTTTCAGATGAATGGGTAGATGAACCTATCTTAGGTTTTCTGTACATTTCCTCCTCTGAAGAAAAGGCCACAATCCAATTTGAATTCAATCAGTTTTTGGCTAACATCATACATGTGCATTTTTTCAAATTTTCAACAGAAGGAATGTTTAGATATTCCTCAGTGCTGGTGTACCTATTCTTTTTCTTTCAATCAAACATATTTGCATTTTCTCTTCCGAAATTAGATCATGAAGGAAACCCTCAATCATTGACTTCATGGACCTCACTAGTGAGGAAAAATTCAACTGAGTTCAGCTTCAAGGATTTCATTGATCAATTTGATCACCCAATGGTTTGCATGCTCAACAGTAGAACAGAGCCAAGAATCAATGAACAAGTCCAAAGAATTCTTCACCTCTCTAATTTGGCCAAAACAAGAGATTGGTATCTGTACTAGAACCACACTGAAATAAGAGTATATGGATGTGAATTGCCTCCATATAGACTACCAAAATATCTCCCTATAAGGATCTTTGCATTGGAATATATCAGAAAGATGATGAACTATGATGACATCCATTTTATACCAGTCAAGAAGAAACAACAACTCAGAATCAAGACCCAAATTGTTTTTTTCATATGCAACAGTAGAGTTGCAGGAGAAGAGGCAGACAACCTCTTAAAACATATGAACTTCACTCAAAGTTTCACATGGAATTATGACCCAATTGGTGTCATCCTAGAGCTCAGGGTCAAACAAAAGATAACTCCTTATGATCATGTACACTAGCCAGAGGTAGAAAAGTATATGAATAAGACATATTGGAAAGAGAACGCACTGCTGGAAATAGAAGAACAACCTCCCCATGTCATTGCTTCACATACCAACACACCTCAAATACAAACAAAAAAGAGAGAAAGGAAAAAGGTTTCCCCTTCAGTCACAGAGGTGTCAACTGAATACTTCCAAGTCTACATAAAGAGGGCTAAAACTAGTCACACACGAGACCTGCTCAAAGAAGGAGAAATGTAGTCCACCATAGTCATGGAGGGACCACACTCATCAAAATTTTCAGGCAGTCAATTCATAGTGTCCACATAATCATCTAAAAAACAAACAGACACTACTTTGTTAGTCGAGTCCTCTCATGAGCAAACATGGTCAAATATCTTTGAAAAAAACAAACAGATCAAGCAGAGGAATGAACTCCTAAATAACAACACATATGCCCAATTCTGGAAGCAGACATCCACTTCCCAACATAGACTACTGTCAACATTTAACACAGAGAAAGGAAGAATGAAAATGGCATTCCTGCAAGCACAAGTCCCTCATCCCAAAACAACTGTTGATTACAATAAGACTTCTTTTGAGTTTGATGTGAAGGAGGTGCATCAAGTGGACCAAATGGACATGCACAAGAAAACATGGGAGATGATATTCTCCACTCTAAAAAACACCTCATTGACTGCTTCAAAATTGCAGGTGTCCCTGAATAACATCCAGTCTCAATTGAAACTGGAGAAAATCTCCTCTTTGTCCAAGGACAATAAGATCAAATCACTATAAGAGTTGGTGCTAAATATTGGGTATGACCCATTGAATGTCAAGGAAACTGAAGAATTTTTGAAGAAGAAAAATGTTGATATAGCATCCTTGAAAAAGCAACTGAAACTTCCAGCCACTAAAGATTAACAAGCAAAGGAGGTGGTTGAAATTGAAGGCCACAAAGAGGAGATGCTGAAGCTGATCATGGAACAAAATGCCCAGATAAGAGAGATGGAGGCAGAGTTGGAAAAAATGATGAAAGAGAAAGAACAGAGTGTGCAGATGGCTATCATTCCACTGGAGGTAGTCCCTCTGACAGGAGTTAGGACAACATAAACATCTACAACAAAAAAAATTCCATCAGCCATCCCAGTGCAAGTTCTTGATGCTTCTGAGAAGCTTGTGAAGTCTATGGAAGACATGTCCCTTCAAGGGGAGGAGATCAGAAAGTTGCAAGAATAAGTTAAAAACCTCCAAGACCCGAAGTCTATGTTCCAGTCCAATTATCATGCAAAAATGTATAAGGCTCAGAGACTTAGTCAACAACTACAACAACTATAGAAGGAGATTGTCATGGAAAAGACATTATCCAAGGCCAAGGAAAACATCTAGATGAGTATCAACAAGTCTTTGGAAGAAATATGGCCATTCATACAGATCATATTTGAACAACATGGACTAGTATAGAAGGCCAAAGAAGCAATTGGGAAAATAAGAGAAGATCTAGTAGAAAGACCTACAGAGGCCACTGAGTTCATCTGGTTCCTAAACTCCAAAAACAAGCAGGAATTAGAAGCAATGGATATAGTAGACAGGAAAAAGACCATCCTTGAGGTCAAGAAGGTCTTGAGCAAGAAAGGATTGATGCTACATCTAGAGGAAAAGGCTTAGGTGATGGACATTGGAGTTCAGATATTTTTCAGCAAGATTGAAGTGCTACACAAGAAGGGTCTCCCTGGACTGCTAGTACTCAATGACAAGCTAATCACTCTATCAGACTACAAACAGAAGATCAGTGCAGTGGCAAAGGATGGTTCCAAGTTTGCAGGTATACAGGGAATCATTACTGGAAAATCTTTCCTAGAGACGTTACAGTTGGATCTGAGCATCTAGCATGAGATAAAACATATTTTTATAACCAAGCCCACTTTTTCCAAGTATACTGAGATGGACGAGATATACAAAAATTTACTCAAAGTTTCCATCCCTAGTAAAAAGAGATGGAAATATTTATGTTCTTTACTTGAGTAAAGGTGATTTGGAATTTTGAGTCAGCATGGAGTAGACAGTCAAGTCAAAGTGACGAGTCATCAACTACTCCCAGAGAATCAACACCAAGGATCTGAATATATCAACATAATTCCTATATTTTGTAATATGAGATCTAATTAGTTAGATTTTTCCTCTATAATATCCTAGTCATTTATGGTAGTATCAGATGTAAATTATTGTATAAATACTTCTTCCTTCAAAGTATTGAGGGTTGATTTTTTCACCCAGGAGCTATTGTGTAAATTTTTCAAAGGATCGACCAGTAATAAAACATGCCTATTTATAGGATTCTTGTGTCAAGTTGTTGGTGATGTCTCTCTTTCTTTGTTAAATGTTTTATTATTCTCTGTGATCATTTGTGTATTTTAGATTCTAATCATTAAAAGGAAATCAATATAACATAACTTATCTTGCATACTCTGTCTCTGGTCTTTTTATGGTCTATATGTTTTTCATCTGAAATTAAGTAAGGGAATTCTTAGCTGCTCCTTTACTTAGTGGACTCTCACACCTTTTCTATCTTATTCACCTTGTTTAATCTCAATAGATCCAACAATTTTACTATCTTTCCCTATGAAGAAAACCTCATAAAAAGATGAATTTGATCCTCATCTTTAATATAGACCCCATAGCCCAATGGAAATTTAATGCATTCTTTCAGCCAACTTTTACAAACAAGCAAACAAATTCAGACTATCATAACTAGCCTAACATTTAAAAATTAAACAAATCCAAATCTTACAGAGAGATCCCTCTCTGAAACTAGCAGGGCTAGATCCCAATTTCAAAAGTGG
The DNA here is from genome assembly GCA_009831015.1 of Picea engelmannii. Lineage (NCBI taxonomy): Eukaryota > Viridiplantae > Streptophyta > Pinopsida > Pinales > Pinaceae > Picea > Picea engelmannii. The sequence continues at coordinate 115,589 of ML832907.1, forward strand.
TTTTGATAGTTACCTCTGTCAATTTCTTCTACCCTTCGACAACCTCTGGGAATTACATAGTGTTAACAGCTGGAACTGCATGGGATTGAGTGAATGGGATCCATAGAAGAAGCATATGGAGAATGAAGGTATAAAAAGGGAATGTTCAGACCATGGAATCCAATGAAGGCGAAGATCGAAAGATGGTTAAAAAAAAAGGAGCTTGAGTCTGTGTCGAAATATAATAGAAACCCTAAGTTAACATCGTGCAAATATCTAAACAAGTACGTGTTTAGCGACCTACATGAGGTATTTTTATGTGAATTCTGGCATGTATTGCAGGAGTGGCTATTGAGGATGAAAGAAAACCACCCTACAAATCGAATCAGACATATTGAGTGGATTCCTATGGAGATCACACAGTTCCAACAAGTTAAGAACAAATTCATGCGTACAATATATTTCTGGTTAGACAATATTGTTGTAGGGTTTATCACAAAATTTGCAGTAGATACTGTGAAGTCTTACAATGAAACATAGCAAGAGGTTCTAGAAGGACCTTGAGGTAGTTATATCAGATCGATGTATACTTCAATCAAGATTTTACTGTATAACAACGGTGTGATGACTATGGAATCAAAGAACTAAACTTCCCTGTGTGCATGGGGGAAGGGGGGAAGCATTGAAAAGAGGTAGAGAGATGGAGGAAGAGATGGATATGGGAAAGAAGGAGGAGGCCATGGACCCAATCATGATGGAGGAATATTAGATCAAGAAGATCATGGAAACAATTGGAAACACGTGCAGTGAAGTACCCTACCAATATAAGATGAATAATAAGAAGAGAGCCACAACAGATAGAGAGGGCTTGGCAAGTGATGAGGAAGAGGTAGAGGATATCCGGGCTGTGGATCAGATTGAAGAAATCCTACATGCAACATATGAAAGGAATAAAAGAGGTACAAGGGAAGGAACAAAATGTAGAACTCCTATCCATCTCAGTGTCAGTGTGGAACCCATAACCCCATGTGCGACTAATACACTAGAAATAACACCACCATTTAGACAACCAAATTTTAGTGGAAGAAAGCCAGTAGGAAGTACATCCAATCAAGGAGAAACAACTGGAGGAGCCAGTTCAGGAAGTTGTAGTCAAGTATCTACACTGCACGAAGGTAGTAGTTCATCATAGTTCAATATGGTAGGACACGATCCCACCATCAGATTACCATAATTTAGGGGAGATGCACCAAAGGACCCTGAAAATAATTTTTTCATCTATTAGAAGATCTAGGAAACAAAACAGATCATGGATGAGGATACAAAACTTGCGCATTTAGATATCATGATAAGATATCATGCTCTGGACTGGTATATGAGCTTAGCTGTAAACAATCCACTAGGAACAACAAGGACGATTGTAGATGTCAAGAAGCTACTGATGAATGAATTTCAGAAGCCTAGTTCAGAAGATCAAAACATGAATGAGATGATTGAAGTTAGACAAAAACTAGGTGATTCTATTTGGGCGATTGATCACAGGTTCAAACGGTTGAAGGGTAAGTTGAAGTATGTCATGACTGATATGCAACATAGACATCTCTTTGTGAACTCATTGTTACCACATTTAAAATACCCCTTGAGATAACATAAGTTCCAAACTTAGGCAGAGGCTCTGCAAGTAGCCTTACATCTAGAAGAGAACCAATATCAGAAGATAGATCTAAAAATAGAGGAGATGAAGGAGGATATGAAGAACCTTACATTCCAATTGAACCAGAATAAGGGGAAAGAGAAAAGAGAAGTTGTTTGGTGTACCACATGCAGGACAGAAGGACACCACAATAATGAATGCCCAACGTTCACGCAATACATGGAAACAAGAGTACCAAACCCTTTGCCAAAAGGAGAACCATGGTGCGATATCTATAATACACATGGGCATGATCCATATCATTGTCCCATGATGCAGAAGTATCATACAACACCCAAGAATTCATACTACAATTTTTTCAAATCAGTGGGTCATGATGATAAAGACTGTGGGACAATGGACCTCATGATGGAAAGAACTTTAGACACTCATAGGGTGCAGGAAGAAATGATGACAGGGAAGTTGCACCTCAGTTTAACCTGGTACCACCTCCATAAAAAATTGCATACCAGCAATATAACACCTTGCAACCATAATATAATAACACACATACACAATATAACCTCGCGCAATATAATTAGGTGCCTTAGTACAACACACCACGAGGAGATCGAACTGGATACAAAGGTAGAGGATGAGGTAAAGGAGGATTTGGAAGAGGTAGAGGTCCCGTAGTGTGACGCAACTACCAAAAACCAAGACATTATGCAAGGGAATGCCCACTTCCACCTGCAACATGTATGTACTTTCGCGCAATAGACCATGATACAAAAGAATGACAAACACTTTTGGAAAAAATTCAAGAAAAGTTGAACTAGAAAAACCAAAATGTTCAATGGATCTCTACAGAGGCAAGGGATGATGGAAGAAATATCAACATAGTCACATGAGGAGGTGCTAAGACATGAAATGACGTAGTGAGACAAGATCCAACACCACACCAATAGGTGAAGAATAATACTGAAACACAGAAGCAGTTTGATGTGCAAAAAGAAAAGGAGACATTCAAGAAGGCTAGACAGGAGTTCCTCAAACAATTTTTTTTTCTCTAAATCATCTATGGAGCATACTCAGAACGTACCAATGTATGGGATGCCTTCATAAATGGACCACACCAATGAAGCACAACCTCTAGGGAAAGTAAGTACCATAAACACTTTTCTGCAATCCTGTGTTAAACTACTGATTGATCCATCATCTATTAAAATTTTGAAAAATATGTTAGAAATATGTAACACAGAGGTAGAGGGGAATTTAGAGCAGAAAATAGTCAATCAACTCCATACAAGAAGGCAGACAAGCAGTAATTCAGAGTGAATTCCAACATTGGAGATTTCAATATGGGGGATATTATATTGGATTTAGGATCTGAGGTAAATGTGTTACCCAAGAAGACATGGAAGTGTATGGGATAGCCCACACTAGGATATTCACCTGCCCAGTTGAAGTTAGCAAATAAACACATAATTCTACCAATTGGAAGGATTAAGGGTGTGACAATAGATCTGGATGGAGTGCGCACTAAGGAAGACTTTGAAGTGATAGAAATAGTGGATGACACAACACCTTACCCAACATTGTTTGGCTTGGATTGGTCATTTGATAACCAAGCCACAATCAACTTGAAGACAAGGAAGATGAAATTTGAATTAGGAGAATACAGAGTCATTGCACCATTATATCCATCAAAAGGAGAAAGGTCTGTAAAGCCCACTTGCTTAGATATGGAGGAAATAAACCAGTTATACATGACCACCGCGCATAAAGAAGATTATGTTAACCCAACTGTAGATGGGATACTCAGCTAGAGGAGCATCACATCATGTGCTTCTGACTCAGATATAGGTTTGGAGAATTGGAAACAGAGATTGCACGAAGTTTCCACAAGAAGGTGCGTAAGAATTGACCACGCAGTACGATGGGTGGGTACCGAGATAAGACAACCTCCTAGTTTTCATGGCATAAATGAATTAGAGGAACTCCTAACAATATACAAAGACAACGTGTTAGAGAATCAAAGGTTCTTAGCTCTGGACATTGCACTCAAGGAAACACCTGCAAGATGGTGGGGTGCACACAAAGAAACAGTTAAGGACTGGTACCAATGTAAGCGACTACTGCGCATTAGATTCGGCACAGAGCAGGGGAGAAATAAAATACATAGATATGATGGACAGGGGACACCAATAAAACATTTTGATAAGTGAAAGACACAATGGAGGATGACACCACCAGAGGAATTTCCTCATCACTTCATCCATACATTGGAAGGAATTCCAGAAAACTGGTATGTAGACCAGGAACTGCACAGAGGCACCACATAATGGAAAACATTACAACTTAATTTTATATTGACCTTCTCATTTGAGCATGAGAACCCCAACATTGATTCAACACTAAAACATATAAGAGGGGTGATATTTATTGATGAACCAGAGGCTGAACTCATAACATAATATCAACAATAGAACATGCAAATAGTCAAAGAACTATTGTCATGCTATCATGTGGAAGAAGAAGCACCAAATGAATATGACCCACACAATATTCATATTACATAAATTGAAGGATAAAGAGAGGTGGAAGGTCCATATTTGAAATTAGAAGTATTTTCTGCACCAATCAAGATGAATAAAGTTAACATTGGGACAACTGATAATCCTAAAATGGCTAGTATTGGAGACTATTGGGATGAACAAACAATGGAAATAATAATAGAGTTACTGCACAAATACAATTACATGTTCCCCACAACCTTTACAGAGATGAAAGGAATAATAGGAGAACTAGGAGAGATGAAGATGCCTCTCAAACATGGGCAAGACCTATCAGACCGAAGACTTAGAGACTGAATCCAATATATAAGCAGAAGGTTAAAGCATAAATTGTCAGGATGCTGGAAGCTGGTATCATAGAACTAGTAGAGGAATCTGAATGGGTAAGTCCAATGGTAGTGCGAGAAAATAAACAAGGGGGGATAAGGATTTGTGTAGACCTGATGAAACTGAATGATGCTTGCCAACATGATCCTTTTCATACCCCTTTCACAGATGAGGTACTAGAGAATGTGGGAGGCCAAGAAGCATACTCATTTACAGATGGATTCTTAGGTTACCATCAGATCAAGATAGCTCCAGAAGATAGGTATAAAAATACTTTTTCTATAGAATGGGGATCCTACCAGTACATAGTCATTCCATTTGGGATGAAGAATGCGCCAACCATATTTTCAAGAGTAGTCATAGTTGCTTTTAAGGAATTCATACATCAATTTTTAGAAGTCTATCTGGATGACTGGACTGTATATAGTCTGTTAAAATATCATGTAGAAGTATTAAGGCTAATGTTGGAAAGATGCAGGTAGTGTCATATATCATTGAATATAAATAAATGCATCTTTGGGACACCTTTTGGAATATTATTGGGACATATAGTCTGTAAACAAGGCTTTCTAGTAGATCTTGCTAAGATTGCAGTCATTGTCAATTTATCACCACCAAAATTAGTGCAACAATTGAGAGCAACACTGGGACATACAAGCTATTACAAGAAATTCATAAAGGGTTATGTGCAGATTACTACGCCAATGGAAAAACTGTTGAAGAAGGATACCATATTTTAGTGGAATGAATACTGTCAACAAGGTTTGGAAACCTTAAAAGAAAATATGGTCACAACACCTATCCTAGTATTCCCAGACCAGGAAAAGACATTTCATGTGCATGTAGATGCATCATCCATAGCACTTGGAGCAATTCTGGTGCAATCATGAGTAAGGTATTTGGACCACCCTATAGCATTTTCAAGCATAATATTGTCAGAATTAGAGAATAGTTACAACACCACAGAAAGAGAAGGCCTTTCCATGGTATATGCACTTCAAAATTTCAGGCACTATTTGCTGTGAAAACACTTTAATATGTTCACAGATCATTCTGCCCTAAAATGTTTAGTCAACAAGCCAGTGTTGGGAGGGAGGATATGTAGATGGTTGTTGTTATTTCAAGAATTTGATTTTGAATTAATAGTCAAACCAAGGAAGATGAATGCAGGACCTGATAATCTATCAAGGTTCACTAATGGAGAGGAACCTACCAACTTGGAAGACAACTTCCTTGATGCATAGTTGTTTTCAATGCAAATAGTTTATGAATATTTTGCTGATATTATTGAATATTTGAGTATAGGGATTGCGCCACAAGAATTTAGCACTGCTAAAAAGAAAAATTTGGTCGTTAAAGCTGCAGACTACCAATTGATTGCAAGACACTTAAATAAAATGGGCACAGACAACATTTTAAGAAGGTGTGTACTAGAGCATAAAAGGCCTAGAATTTTGGTAGAAGCTCATGAGAGAATAGCTATAGGAAATTATGCAGGAAAAGATACTGTGTAGAAGGTACTACGCGTAGGACTATAGTGTCCAACAATTTACAGATATACCAAGAAATATTTCTAGAAATGTGATGTCTGTCAGAGGGTTGGTAAACCTAACATAAGGGATGAGATGCCCCTGAGACCACAAGTAAATTTGAAGGTATTTGCATAATGGGAAATAGACTTTGTTGGGCCAATCTATCCATCCAAAAAAAGGTCAGGAGAAAGATACATTGTTACTGTGGCATAATACTTAACAAGATGGGTAGAAGCAACACCAGTCAAAGACTGCAACGCACATACAACAACACACTTCCTATTTGAGCAAGTGATCACCAGATTTGGATGTCCAAGAATTTTGATGTGTGACCAAGGTACTCACTTCATCAACAAAACTATCATGGCTATGACTAAGGAGTTTGAAGTCTATCACCCGAAGAGTACACCATACCATCCTCAGGCAAATGGAACAGTAGAAGCCTTCAATAAGATCTTAGAGAATGATTTGACAAAGATCTGCAATGTCAACATGGATGATTGGGATTTGAAAATACCATTAGTACTATGGGAATAAAGGACTACATGCAAGAAGTTGACATGATAGACACCATTCATATTGGTGTATGGGTAGGAATAATTAATACCATTATAATTTCTGGTACCCAGTCTGTGCGTAGCATCAATTACCAACATGACATAAAGAGGTGCAGTAAAGGAAAGGATAAATAAACTAATGGATATGGAAGAGGATAATATTCTGGCAGGATTTCATTAAGAAGTATAGAAAGCAAGAGACAAATCTTGGCATGATAGACATATGAAGAGGAAGAGTTTCAAGGAAGGATATCTAGTCTTTCTCTATGACAGTAAATGTTTTAAACATCTTGGTAAGTTTAGAATGCATTGGCTAGGGCCCTATGAAGTAAAGACTATCACAGATGGGGGATCTGTACAACTAAAGGATCTAGAAGGAATAAAACTCAAGGGAATGATCAATGGTAGTCGACTGAAACTGTATAGGGACAATCGACCTCCTAACACTTAAAAGCTATAGTGTAGTAAGAAGGACATGTACATAGTATAATATAGTAGAAGCTAGGATAGAAAAATGACAAAAAGATATAAAAAGGAGAGAAAGAGGGAAAAATAAATACAAAAATAGAAAAGAAGGAAAATACAAAAACACTAGGAAAAGTTAGGCACAAAAATTACCATGACAGACATCAGAAGACTGCACACAGTAAAAAGTGGAGTCGGCGCAAATGCATGCAAAAAGTGGAAAGTAAACACGACATGGTCTATAAAAGGTGGAAAGCATATAATTATTCAACACTTAACGAATTTCGAGATTAGAGTGAGGAAAATAACCCATGCCCTAGTTACCAAGTTGCGAAATAGCAAGCCAAGTCATTAGTACATATTGGAAAAAATTTGACGTTCTATTTGCGACGTTATGGACAAAATTGGCCATACTGTTGAAAAATAGAGGAAATTTAATTTTTTTTTCTCCATATTGCTCGATAACGTCGCTCTTGTGACATAATACAAACACATGTCACTATTGCGACAAAGGTAGGAAGACGTTGCTATTGCGACGCCATTGGATTTTCGTCTCTCTTGCAACATTGGTAAAATATTCCTCACACTTGTGACATTATGGAAACTAGGTTTTCCCATCCCAACGATCAACTTTGACTTGGTCAACTATCTTCGAAATTGCGACGTTATAAAATCTATAAATATGTTGCATTTTACAGATGTTGCGACAAGTTTTCTATAATAATGACACTTCAAAAGGGGTATAAGACGATCTTCTTGGCAAAAAAAACCCAGTATTTCTTCAGTATATGTCTATGGGGAAGAATGTCAGAAAACATAAGAGTTGGGAAAATAATTAAAGAGGGTGAAAAGTGTGATGGTAAATGTTATTTCCCTTGCAAAAATTGTTGTACTAGACGTTCTGAAAGAGTTTTAATAACAACAACTAAAAAACATTGTAGAAAATATGGGCACATGGACGGGGGATCAAATGAATATCATCCCATTGTAATTAGATATATATACATTCATTATTGGTTTTAATATTTATTGTATTCTCAAACTTTTATATTGTTTTATACATGCACTAATTTTTCATGATTGTTTGTAATTATAAAGTTAGATTTCCCCCCTAACTTTATGCACAAAGCACCAAGTAGTAGAAGAAATGATGTTGTAGTACAAGATGAAGAACTTGAAG
>ML832908.1:65485-91325 GCA_009831015.1 Picea engelmannii
AGTTCATACATGGAGCGTAATTCATGGATGGGTTGAAAAAGAACCATACTTGTAACCAGCGGATTAAAAGGGCGAGTTGGTCGAGCGTTTTCTTCCCAAGCCTGAATTGCGGAGCTTAACCACGAGTAGATCAAAATGCAACAAGAACCATACTAGGGTGACAAGCTGATGGTGGTAGTATGGAGTGACGTGAATTTACTGTACGTCGCTTCCATCTCCTATCCTATTTAATTTCAAAGTACAATACAGCCAACAATCACCATATCATTTAAACCATGTAATCAATTTCCAACCATTGAAAACTGTGATGATTATTCCTTTCCCAATGCGCCACCCAAAGCATTCACGTTAACCCTTGCCAAGTTTTCATGCCACAACATATGCCTTGCAATATCATATGTGCCTCAAAATAACTCAAATGAAAAATCGCATAGACACTAACCACCATATAATAGTTAGGACTAACACTAATATGTTTTACATTTCCATTTGCATGTAACCTTTAACATAGCTTAAGCATAGGCCCTTTCTTTTAGGATTGTTCCCATAAGTTTCTTCTCTTTGTTTTGGTTATGTCATCACTAACATATTTCTTGTGTATGTGTAGCCAGGTGATAAATCATGGTGACATGATTAAACATAGAAACTATAAATATATGCCAATCATAACATAAAAATAAATCTTTAAATAGTAGACCATCCCATAAAGTGCATCATTCACCTGTCACTGTGTCAAAATGAAACCAAGACTGCATTATCAACCATATAGGACCCTGTAAGCATAATCGAAACAACAACAAAAAAGGTGTGATATGACTATCTCTGAGCCTCCAAAATACAAGGGGATCCCACCTACTAGTATTATATTATTAGCATCATTTAAATAATAGGGCTTTAACAATACTTTGTGGGAGAAATTCCTCGTTGTGATTTTAATCGTCAACATGCATGTTTAGGGGTTTTTTTATATTATGATGTATTTGCAAACTTGGAAACTCTCAATGACAGTATTATACTACATTGACATTTATTATTAGATATATATATATATATATATATATATATATATATATATATATGATCATCTTGCAGTTCACAATATTATGTGTTAATTTGATTTTTTGTTTATGTAGTAGGTTGAATGTATATTAATTTTCATGGATCTTTTATTATGATGGATGTTTTATTATGGTGTATTTGTGGACTTTGATATTTTTTAATATATATATTGCAGTTCATCTAAATTTCAATATTATATGTTTTAATTTGATTTTCTATACATTCAGTAGTTTGAATGTACATTATTCATGGATATTATATTATGGTGTCTTTGCATACTTGGAAACTCTCAGTCACAACATTGTACTACTTTTAACATTTTTTATTATATATCTGGTCATCTTGCAGTTAATTTAAGTTGCAATATTATATGTTTTAATTTGATTTTATGTCAGATTACTTTATTCTTTTTATCATGATCATGTTAGAATCAATATTTCATGTTTTGTTTTATGTTTTAATTTAAGTTTAATACTAAGTTATTTTAATGTTTTAATTTAAGTTTAGTACTATGTTTATTTCTGCATTACACAATTAATTTATGGTAAATAATAAATTATTCATATCATTATATAATTGGACATTTACTACTAAACTTGTAGTAAATATAATGATTATGCAACTAATAAACATTATATCAATACACTACCAATTTACATAAATCAATGAATCAAAATGACTAAATATACTACTAGTTGATGGTGATAACTAATACAAATGACTAAATTTACTACTTGTTGACGGTAATAAATGACTACCACAACTAAATAAATGACCAGTTAATGACAATCAATGACTACAAAAATGGCTAAATATACTACCAATGGATGGAAAATAGAGACTAAAAATAACTAAATATACTACTAGTTGACGGAAAATGATGATTACAATGACTAAATATACTACCCATTGACGGAAAATGATGATTACAATGACTAAATTTACTACTTGTTGATGAGAATAATGAACTACCATGAACAAATAAATGGCTAGTGAACAACAATTAATGACTAAAACAATGACTAGAGTTACCACCAAAACGATCAACCAAAACAACCAATAAATGACTAAATGTTTTTTGTCATATATTTGGTCGCATTATATATGTCCGAAAATATACTAGTAGTAGTCACGTGACTAAACTTAGTCATTTATATGCAATTTTTAGTCATTTTTTAGTCATAAATTTGTCTTTTTCTACTATTGTCACCCAGATTCAGTCACACGTGCGAATAGGATCACTGGAAAACCTTCCTGTATCCCCAAAATGAATGTATGGTCAACCCTGACCCATCATTACAAGGCACGAGCTCTATCTACCAACTCACACAAGTATCGAATGGATTTGCTAGTGGATGCAGTCATTAAAATGGAAAATCAATCTACTTCCAACACATTCCATAATATATGGGTACGACCTCTTTTATGATGCTTCATTCAACAAGATATATCCTCAGGACAACAAATCGGCATTGGGATCTGTAATATACCTCGTATATTACATTTATTATTATTGAATAATAAGTTATAGGTTTGTTATTATGTAAATAGGCATCATAATGTAAATGATAAGTCAATGATAAATCACGACCTTTGGAAATAACATGACTTATCATTCCCCACGTGTATTTATATACACATATTGTATTTCATATGATGTCAAGTAAATATGTAAAATGAATAGTAAGTAAATATAATTATTTATTATGGAAATATTGAATTATTTTTTGTAGTCATGATGTTCTCATGAAGTGGACCACCAGATCCACTTCATTTGGTATCAGAGAAAGTCTCAATCTGACTTTTGTCCAACCCCATCGTTTTAGAGTTCCTTTGAGAAATTTTATCCATTTACCGCCAACCAGGCTTTAGCCATTTAAAAATTTATTGAAGAAGACATTATGTTTCCATATCAAAAAAGAAGAAGAAAAAAGAATAAATATATTTAAAATAAAAAGGACATAAGAGAATGAAAATATTCAAATAAAAGTATCCTGGAAGGAAATAATTATTATTATATAAAGAGAAGAAGGGAAAAAAAAAAGAATAATACGGAAGAAAACCATAATTAAATTATTCTCCTAATTGAAGGAAAATAAATTTTGAGTTTCTCTAAAAATTATTTTTTCTGCAAATTCAAAGAGACATTAGAAATATATATGTATACACATGAAAGAGAAGGTAATCATCTAATTTCGTACATATCTATCACCTCCCCCATACAATTATCATCTCCATCGTACAATCACTCGACATTCCTTCCACGTGTACAACATCCGTACACCATCTAAATTGCAACAAAACAATTGAAGTGTATGTACCGTCCATCGTACTTTTCACTTCATCCATCTGTGAGTTGTTCATACACTATCCAACGTGCAACAAATTAATTAGTCCATACGAATCGTGGACCGGTCCAGTTTTGAAGAATTGCCACAATGATTAATATTAATTGGTGTGACCTTACCCAATCTCATTAATTTCCATCAAACATATCAAATTATTAAGTTGTTATGCCAAAGTGATATACGTGAAGAAAAGACATCCAAATATATTGATTGAAGTATCGAAAATACTTTTCTTTTATTTTTTAACAAAAAAGGAATATAAAAGTAAATACAAAAGTACTATACAAGTTTTAGTGAAAGTAAAGAAGAGTAACAAGAGATCCTTAATAAAAAGGGTATAACAAATAAAAATGATTTCTTAAGTTACAATTAAAAAAAAAGGTGTTAAAAGAGTTATTTCATTGTAACTCAAAAGTTATTAAAGGGGGTCAAAAAGTTCCAAAAGAACATCATAAAATTATTATTGTGGATATTTTGCACTTAGTGCATTCAATTTTCATCGAAGAAATAAATCAAGGAAAAATAAAGAGTCATGAACAATGAATTCAATATATAAATCTAAATTTTGGACTAAATGCCCTTTTGTGAAATGGAGTTTGAGTATATGACAATTTTTAAAAATCATAATCTCTTTTGTCCAATTTGTGGAAAATCATTTATTATGGAAGAATATCAAGATAACTCAAAAAGGAAATCACTAATATTAAAAGGCAAACTAGGAAATTATAAAGAGATCAATAGCAAATTATATTTGGAAATTGAGATGGAGAAATATTTTAATGGGTTAACAAATAAAAATAAATGTTACTTCAAAGAGAGAAATCAGGAATTCATCACACAAATTGACAAACTAAAAACCAAAAAAAAAATGGACAAAGACTTACTAGAACAAGATGAAGAATATCAAGATAAAAAAATCATAATCAAAATTTACTAGTAAAAATCAAGAAATCAAAAGACAAGAAACAAGAAAATCAAGGTCTCAAATAGAAATTAACCAAAAAATAGGAAGAAAGCTCATGCCTAAGGAACCTTAATCAGAAATTGATTGCACAAATTAAAAAGATGAAAGATGAAAAGCCAAAGAATCAAGATATTATAAGTGAAGTCGAAAAATCAGATAATGAGGAAGAACTTTTACGCCTAAGGGTTCATAGTCAAAGTTTACTCACACAAATTAAGAAGTTAAAGAGTGATAAGAAGTCGCTGCATGAAAAGTTAGATCAACTTATCAACAAAGAATCATTGGTTGATAAAGAGACAATGACTGAACCTATGGAACTAGAGAATTCTTCAGATGTAAACATCTCAATTATGGATAAAGGAATTAATACAGACACAGACAACCTTACGACTCAAAAGGAAGAAAATAAAACTAATGTAAAGAGGTCTTCAAAAGTCGAAGTACAAACAAGCCAGGGGTAGGAAGAAGACTCAATTCCAAAAGTTAATCAAGAAAAAGATACAAGTATAAGAAGTAAAGATTGGGTTGCAAGGATGCCTTATCGACATCCTAATGACAAAAGTCAGTACTTCAACCAATCAATGTATCAATAGAAAAAAAATGATTGATATTCCAAAGAACATTACTTCCACTATAAGTGGTTCTCAAAGTAGAAGCTATTAGGGGATTCGAAATACATCAAGTTTTTTTCTAGGAACCCTATAAACACATAGTTTCACAGAAGATTGAATTAGGGTGGGAAGACTCCTTTACAAATAGACAGTTTTGCTCCACACTTAAAGGATTCTATTGTCTAATGATCCAGATTTTATGAGCAGAATGAAATGAATACAAATATATATTATTAACATAGATATTTAATGAACAATAATAGAGATACAGAAAAACTTGGCTTCTATTAATAAAGAAATATGTTGAAACTCTAAAATGGAGACTGGAACAAGCTTGCTAGAATGGTGGTGGTTTATCTTTGAGAAGAGATGTGACAGTTGTGTTCATTCACAAGAAAATGAGTACAATGAGGCTCTGAAATCCTTTTTAAAATAAACATGAATGTCAGAACCCTAGACATCCAAAAAACTAACCCTAGGAGATGAAGTGCCAAGAGTCATGCGACGCCTGTTGGGGTAAGTTGGTACATCAACTACCCGAGGTCGTAACTTTTGCATACAATATTCGTTTTAGGTGCAAGATATCCCATTGGACATATCTATCTAAGGAATACACATTATTTCATCAAAATCTAACTCTGTTTACAACTTGACTGTGGCGAGCCCTAAAAATTTTGTTTAGGGCCTCAAAACAGCCCCAGAAGTTCAGGACCTGAAGCTAGGAAAAAACTGCTAAACTGAAAAAAATCCAAGATGATATAGTTGGAATAGGTGGGTGGCCACCGATATACACCTGAGTTAATCCTCCCCCCTTAGGAAGAAATGGTATACATTGCATTGAGTTCCCACATCATATGAGGAAATTTATGTTGAATTTGGCCCCGGGTGAGCCACTTGCCTTGGTGCGGGATATGCCCTTCTTTGACAACTCGATAAAGATGGATCCTCTATTGGAAAGTGCCCTTGACCCATGTATCCATGATCTTATCATTGGATTCATGCTCCATGTAGTCAGGGTTGATCTTGTTTGGTTTCAACTTTTCTTGTATCTATGAGGTGTCCAATAATGGAGGAAAATATGGTCGAAGGAGATCCACATTGAACACTGGGTGCAAGCCAAGGAAGGGGGGAATGTTGAGCTCAAAATCATTGTCTCCCACAACCTTGGTGATGGTGTAAGGTCCATAAAGGAGTGGAAGAATATTCTGATGGGGCAATGTAAGGTGTTATTTCTAAAAGTGCAACCAAACTTTGTCTCCCACCTGAAACTTGTGTGGCACCCAATGTTAATGATGGTGTTGCTTGTACCTAGCATTGGAATTCTGTAAAATAACCTGTTGGTGGATGTGCTTGATCCAATCAATGAACCAAGTGGCTTTGTCAACTTCATTTTGAGCATGGGATGAGTCTGCCTGGGTGGCTGCAAGTGGTAGTGCAACATCCATAGGACACAATGGTTGAAATACCAACCCCACCTGAAAGGTGTGGTCGGTTGAGCTATGTAAGGCTCCATTGTAGTTGTGTTGAACATAGGGAAGACTCGCATCCCATGTGTGGGGGTGATTGGAATTATACATGCACATGATATGCACAATCATTAGGTTGACGACCTCAGTTTGGTCATTCATTTGGGGGTGGAAGGCATTGGATTGGTGAGCTTGGTGTCCAACAGTGACCAAAGGCTCAACCAAAATGTGCTAAGGAAATGGTTTTCCTGATCTAAGATAACGGTTTGTGTTATCTCAAAATGTACCCACACTCATTCAAAGAAAATCTTAGAAGTATCCTCCCCTGTGATGCTCTTCTTGCAGGCGGCTAGAATCGTCATCTTGGAAAAGCGATCAACAACCAAAAAAACATAGTCATTTCTCCACTTGGTGGATGGAAGGCTTGACATGTAGTCAATTGAGATGGATTCCCAGGGCATGTTGAGAGTAGGCAGAGGGGTGTACAGATATTTTTTCTTAGTGGATGGTTTGGAAAACAACGCAAGCAGTGCAAGACATGATATACTTATTGACATCCTGCCGAAGTTTTGGCCAGTAGAAATTTTGTTGCAGCACTTCCACTGCCTTTTCTATGTCGAAGTGTCCTGCTACCTGATTGTAGTGGGATTCCCAAATCATCTTCTCTCACTCGCTTGATGGAATGAAAAGATGTCCCATATAGCATAGAATCTTGTCCTGAAGATGGAATATATTTATAGTTGTGTTTTCACCCAACACCTGGTAGGTGGTGGCGAAGTTAGGATCTTTCTCATAGAGTTGGGGCCATCCAAAGGTATCGTGGCTGAAAGAGTCTAGCACTGTGGTGAGTGTCGCGACTAGAGATCAACTGAGGCAATCAGCGACATAGATTGTACTTGTATTCTTATACTTTATGTTGAGGTGAAATTGTTGCAAGTATGTGGACCACTTTTGATGGCAGTCATTATACAATTTTCCTTGTGTCTACATGAACTGTAGTGGCTTATGATCAGTGTGGATGATTGTCTCCTTCTCGAGAATGTAATTTATCCACTGGCAGCAGGCTTGCACAATGGATTACATTTTTTTGTCATAAGTAGGGTACTTGTGGATGACATCTGATATTGTCTCACTATGATATTCCATGGGGTGGTCATGTTGAGTGAGCAATGTGCCCACTGCATAGTCTAAAACATATGTCTCAATATCAAAGGGTTGTTGTAGCTCGGGTAATGAAGGAACTAGGACTGAGAACAAGTTCTTCTTCAAATCATCAAAGTTTTGATGTTGGGATAGGCCCCAAAAAATAATTTCCTTACCATCGCCCCTGGTTACTTGGCTGAGGGCCCATTCAATATGGGAGAATCCCAACACAAACCTACGATAAAAATTGGCAAGGCCTAAGAAGATTCAAATCTCAGTGAGTGTGTTTGGGGTTGGCCAGTCACAGATGACCTAGATATTGGTCTGATCCACATGAACACCATGCTTATCTATGATGTATCCTAGTTTTTGGACCCTGTCCATGACGAAGGAGAATTTTTCCAAGTTGGAATATAGCTTGTGTTGCCGCAGAGTGTGCAGAACCTGTTGAATATGTTGCAAGTGTTCTGCCCAAGTCTTGTTGTAGATGAGGATGTCATACAGATACACCACTACAAAATAATTGGTGAAAGGCTGCAAGATATCATCCATCATCCTCATGAAATTTGTTGGTGCATTTGTCAAACCAAAGGGCATGACCAACCATTCAAAAATACCTTATTTTTACTTGAAGGCAGTCTTCCATACATCTGTTTGCTCTATTGGGACCTGATGGTAGCCATACTTCATATTAATCTTACTGAATCATTTGGACCCCTTGAGTTGATCAAGGATATCATCGATTCAGAGAATCAGGTATTGGTTCCTGAATGTGATTTTATTTAGGGCACGATAATCAATGTAGAGTTGCCATGTATTGTCTTCCATAAGGTGATGAGATGGGAAGGATGTGCCCCTTGTGGAGAAGTTATTGGATCTAATGCTTGACCTCCTCATTTTCTAACAAAGAGAAGCAATAGACTGGTCCACTGGGTAGCGATGCGTCGGGGGTTAGATTGATGGAACGCTTGACCTAATAGTGCAGAGGTACCCTAGTAGGTGAGGAGAATATGTCTTTGTACTCTTCCATGACCTTATCCAATTGCTTATGCTGCATGGAGAGGTCAACCATGGAGGACATGGATGTGGCTAGAATCTTTCACTCACTCTAAGAGTGAATCAGGAAGGAGACAAATTTCCTGGTCTAAGAGATGACCTTCCTCCATTGCTTGGAAGAGATCAAGGAAATGGCACTAGGTGGGACTACCTCGGGTATCCTATACAATTTCCCATCCAAAGTAATAATAACACTGTGAGGCCTAGACTCATATACAGGATGATGTTTCCATGTAAGGTTGGCCCAAAATAATATCACAAACTTCAAGGGGAGAAATATCACACAATACCTCATCTTTGAAAGGCTTGATGTCGTAGGACAAGAGACAATGTTGGTATTGGCCCTCGACCAAGTTTTGAGAAAACCTTGGTCAGATTTGGACCACCTTTTGGACTTTGACGCAATGGTCGAAGATGGAGCTCTTAGGCAGAGCTGAGATCATGGATCTCACCAATTTTTTGGGCTATGTGGACCCAATAAGGGGTTATTTAGGGTTTTTTTAATGGGTTATGGGATGTCAGCCCATGGGGTTTACCCATGATCAGGCCTTATTGTAAGGGATTGTAAAAGTATAAATATGTAAGAATGTATGGTAAAAGTAGATTAGAAGGGTTTTTGGGAGCAAAGTACAAGAGGTATGAGTTTCTTTGTGCAACAGAATGTGTATCTGTCAAGTCTCTGTGCTCGATAGAGAATTTGGCTCGGTGCCTTGACCTAGTTTTGGAAGGAGGATCTGGTGCTCAGTGCGCAGATATCCTATCTGGTGTGAAGCTCGGCTCTGTGGCTTAGTGCACAAGAGTAATTGAATATAAGAGATTGACTAATAATAAAGAAGGAAAAGTGGTTGGTGGATGTAGCCCCACACTAGGGTGAGCCACGTATATCTTGTGTCTTTGGTTTGCTTTGTGTTGTGTTGTTCTTGTTATTTATCTTCTTATTTCCTTTGTTATTATGTATGATATATAGATCTATTGTTGCTTAGTGCTTTACTTGTGTTAAGGATGAATGGATTCTAGATCTAACTTATAATTCTAAATGCTATGGGTATATTGTCAATTGTTACTGTGCCAATCTATCCTTGGGTATGTTTTGTGATGTTAATTAAGATAATGAACTAATGCATGTTGTTCTTAAGTGTTAATAGAGTGCCCTGTGAAGTGTCATTATCACATATATGTTTCCTAGCTTAGTTATAGACACCTGCATCCTGTAACCCCCCTGCTTCTACTTTGAGTGAGACCTCGCCTGCTTCGTAGGTGTTGCCGACAGGGTCAGTAGTGGGGGTTTTGTTGGTGTGTTGTTGAGTGTTGAACCATGGGTTTTCCCCTATGCCAACAAATGGTTATGTTTTCGGGACCTGAAACTGTGATTGATGGGAACTGAAGTAAAGAAAAGATAAGCTTTGTGCGTAGATCTTCTATTGAAGTGTGCAGTACTCTACTTGACTTGCGAACTTTGTGCTAAGAGATAAATTTGATCTGAAGAAAAGAGGTAAGCTTTGTTCTTTGATAAGAGTAAGATAAGTGAAAATTTTTGTTTCGAAAGAATGAATTTAAGCATGTTTAATAGATTATGTCCTATTTTGAAGGCTAGGGCGTAGTTAGAAGAAAGATTTTTTGGACTAATAAGTGGATGCAGGAACCTAGAAAGAATTGTTACAGATTGCAGATCCATCACTGCGATCCTAGTGCGCAGTACATAAGAGGTTGGGGAACGTTTAAAAGAAAAAGAGGATTGACACTATGCTATAATTGTAGAAGATAGGGACATCTTGTTAAGGGATGACCTGGAATAGGTCCTACTTGTCTTTATGTAAGATTGTTGGTCATGAGGTTGAGGATTGTCCAAGGATGATTGCTAAAATTGAAAGGATGAATGTAATACAAGAAAACTATGAAGAAAATCAGGAGACTGAGAGCATGCTAGGAAGTCATAAAGAGAAAGAATCATAGAAAGTTCAGACTACATTAGTATAGTTGAAACAAATTACGGATGTTCATAAAGATGTCAGTTTACCATAGATCCTGAAAGTAAAATAGTGCATAAGTGCAAGAATAGAAGACTTAGACATAGACTGTGTCTTGGCTAAGGAAACACAAGTAAATATTATGACAGAAGAAACTTGGGAAATTTTGGGAAAGCCTATTGTGGTACCTTCATTGGGAAGGATAGGCTTGTTTAAGGGAAATATGATAACTTTATGTGGAAGAGTTACTTATGTACCTATTATTGTTCATGGAATATTGACTAAAGAATAATTTGAAGTCATTAAGTTTGTTGGGGACAGTGCCCCTTTCCCACTTTTTCTAGGTAAGACTTGGATTGAGAAAGATCATATCAAAATGAAAGAAGAGAAAGAGGCCATAGAAAAGAAAAAGCAAGAACTAAGGGATTTCATAGCTAGAAAAATAGATCGACTAATAGAAGAATGAGAGGATAAGTCTAAGAAACAGAACGATGTAATAGCGCAGGAGAGAAAGAAGGCAAGAGAATTAGCTGTCAAAATTGAAATAATGAAAGAAGTTTTAAAGAACCTATCTATGCAAGAAAGAAGAATACCCACACAGGAAGTATTAAGAGAAGGGATATTAACTTCAGACCCTTTGAGGGCACATCAGTAATGCAAAGTCACTACACTAGGGGAAGATAAGAATAAGAATGGAAAGAGGATTCCAGAAACAGTTAGAGAGACTCATATCACAAGAAAGAAGGCAAGGAAGCTCAACGAAAAGAAAGCTAAGTTGGAAAAGCTAAAAGAATCTACAGAGAATAGATGGAATACTTCACAAACTCAAAACTCACAAGAGGCAGGTTCGCAAGATTTGAACCTCGCTGGAACAACAGAACCACACAGAATGGGACTTCGCCCTAGCAAAGTTATATGATTGTTGGAGGTGTCTCGGCCATTAGAAAGATGCTCTGGAACGACTAGAAAATGAATTTATGGGATGATGGATTGCTTTTGGGACGTTGATACCATGCCATAATAGACAAATTCACATTGATGGAAGCATTCCTAGCCATTGGAAGAATCTGTTACGATGCCCCGCTTATTTAACTAGTTGGTCGTTGCACTGGGACCACTTTTTGCCTCCTATGATTAACTGAGCTAATAGAGAATTGTCTAAGTGTCGAGCTGTATTATCTGAAGCTAGACCTCGTTGTCCATTTTTCTACCCTACATATCTGTTCATCTACCCTGACCCATCTATTTAAAATTTCAAATGTCGAGCGAACCTAGTGAGTTAGAGAAGTTTGTCGAGGAAGTCCTTAGAAAGATAATGGTCGAAAGACCAATATCTAAAGGTGTTCAGGCATCGTCTACTAGGGGACTGCAGGCTTCCCCTTACACTGGACATCGTTCTGGCTGTGTTAACCCCACGACTAAGCAACTAAGTAAGCGCCACGACGATCTGGCTAATGTGAAGTAGATCTCGTCGATCCTACCAGAGTATATTCTACCTTTGGTTGGAGTTGTTAACCGCGATAGCATTCCCCGATATTATGAGTACACCTTTATCACCGCGTACATCCCGAAATAAATATGCGTAGTTGGGAGTTAGTTAGGACAGATCCCACCACTGAAGAACAATGATTTCAATTTAGGAGACAGAAAGAACTACGCCATGTTGGTGCCACACCGCTACTTGACGAAGTCAACTGGGAAGAAGCATCATCTCATATTACATCCATGGATTAAGGGACTGGCATAGTCCATCATGTTGAACATAATGAAGATTCCCCATTTTGGTTGTCACCAGGAGGTTAACGCTTCCGTTAAAATCCTCTTGTCATGTTATCATGGCAGATACTTGTGGCTCGACCGGAGGATTTGTGGATCCGGTGCTGGTCCACCAAATTACATTCTTAAGCATGAAGGGACCTGACCCTCAGTAGTTTTATCTAGGGAAGGCCTCAGACCGTTCCCTGGCACAACGCATCAAGGAAGCTTACAGATAAGACGAAAAAGGAAAGCGAGGTTACAAGGTAGTCTCTATACACGATGGCGCAGTGTGCCTCACTTTCCAACTCATAGTTGGCAAGCTCGTAAGGATGAATCTCCCCACACAGGTCATCAGGTTCATGGTGGACCTCGCAGGAAAATTTATGGAGGGCATGGAGATGAACTGGGCGAGCTACCTCGTCAATGAACTAGAGAAAGATTGTCGCGAAGCCCGGGATTTGGGATACAAATTCCACTACAA
Source organism: Picea engelmannii (assembly GCA_009831015.1). Lineage (NCBI taxonomy): Eukaryota > Viridiplantae > Streptophyta > Pinopsida > Pinales > Pinaceae > Picea > Picea engelmannii. The sequence continues at coordinate 78,339 of ML832908.1, forward strand.
ATGGCTGATCATTTTGATCGTGTTTTTCTCTTGGAAAATTCCTAAAGGATCTACCTTCCTAGAGATCGAACCCTTGGAGTCGTTGGTCGCTTAGTTTTCAACCTTATGGTACACCAATGACATGAAGAAGCAGTGGTAGTCCAATGTTGTGTTTCATGCATGCTATTAGCAATTTAAGGTTGCCATCGAATCATTTCCAAGCATGACACTGTGCACCCTACACCAGTAGAGACCAATAGAAAAGTTCCATTCAGATATGCATTTCATCTATATCACTATGCGCAGAGATGAGAGCAAGGAAGAACTACAGTCATACTACAAGATACAAGATGAAGACATGGAGAAGATCACAAAGGAATGGTCGAAAGAGTTCCTTGTACCGGTCGTTGATGTAGAACTCTCTGACACCAACACCATAGGAATCCCCCTAGTCACCCGGGTCGAGCATGTCAGATAGTCCAGTGGGGCGAAGAAGAAGAAAAAACTAGAGAAAGTCCAGGATATAGAGAGCGATGAGGAGGACGATGCTTCTAAAGATAACGATTCTAGCTCGCTCGGAGGAGGAGGAGAAGATGAAGAAGATGGACAAGGAGGAGGGGATGAGCAAGGAGGAGGGGAAGTTACACCGCTTGAAGACCCCACTATTGGACAGTCACACCATAGAAGAGGAAGGTTTCTCTGAAGAAACCTTCATCAAGGAAGAGGACGCATGCTAATAAGCCCCAGTTGGAGGCCATGCTCATGGAGGACATCTTGCAGCGATATGGAGAGACGTAGGAAGAGCTATATTGATGTAGGCCCCCTACCCCAAGGGGTCCGGCTGACCTCTCGGTCATGGATCTCATGTTCTCCTTGAGCCGAAGTGGCCCTCGGGTCCCTGCTAGAACCCTTGAAAAAAATAACCCTTGTGCCTTCAACAGAACCCTGCCTACACGAAGAGGTGCTAGACACAGGTCCTTTCCCAATACAACCATGCGATATGACCACGGGCCCAAATCTATCATCACTTCGCAGTTTTGGGGATGTTGAGGTGAAGCAACTCAACACCTCCACCTTTGAAACCCTGAAACCCGATTAGGGCCTAGCAAAGGCTATCCCCTCCCCCCTTCAACAAGGTTGACGTGACCCTTCGCTGAGGACTGGGTCCCAACGTTTAAATTTCTCTCAGGAATTCGTAATTCGGGAAATCTGAAAACAATGCTTCCTCTTTCCTTTCAAAGCCCCAACTCCCAAAAACCGATGACCCAGATCCAACAATCCATATCTGCCTCAAACTGACGGCACTGTTGCTTGTCGGTGTTCTCCTTTTCGGGGATTCAAAAATGATGTGTGCACCTTTCCTTCGGTGCCAAATTTCCTGAACCATACGCGCCCTGATCAACGTTTCATAGGGAACGTTAATCAATGGCTCAGATCTAACCCTGATCTCAGGTATCGTGGTTTTTTAAGGACAAGGTTTGACCTTGCTCCCCAATACCGTGAATCCCAAACTCAACGGACAGCCTTGATCCCACTAGATCAACAGCTCAGATCTCCTTCTAGTATTACACACCGGATGAACCTCTGCCTAACCTCCTCGTGGCTTATCATGATCATACGAATCTCGTGGTTTCAACGCTCTCCCTTGGAAGTTATCCACCATTCACTCGAGCTTCGATGAACCTTTTGAAAACTCTCCCATACGTCAACCCATCTAAACGTAGAGCTCGCGTGACTCTAGTCTCTGCCTCCCTTCAAGATTTTCGAAGGTTCTAACCCTCCTGAGCTTAGATTTCTTTGCTAGCTCTTGGATTCAAAGAATCTCTGCGTGCACACTTAGCACAACTCTACGATAAACTCCAGTTATCCACGATATTAACTCTGTGTGCTTCTCACAATAGAGATTCTCCAACCACTCTATGGGATTGAAGAATTCCAATTCCTTCCTCAGCTTGTGCACTCCATGCACGGATCTGTGCCTCAGCCACACCTTTACTGATATAATCTAACGTTACCTCCCTAATCTTTCTTAGATAAAACTCAGAACTATGTCACACACTCTATGCGGACCTTTTGTTGCACTCCTTGCAGGAATTATCAGGGAGAGAAATAATTGAAAAGTATACTTCTACTCTCACAGAATTCATATATTCGCCATGAAATCACATGCATACACATAGCATTGAAACAAATGCATGACAGAGAAATATAAGAAAACTGTAACATACCATTCAAAATATACAAACAGTATTCATCACATGCCATGTAAATTGGATCAAATCATTCTTATATTAATCCAGAGCTTCTGTACAAGGTTCAATAGAAACAATTATTCTTCGTACAATCTCTAACCTTCTATTCCTCTCTGCTCTCCTAATCTTCTACCTCAAATTATAATATTGTCTAAGGACTCCAAACGAGAGATACTTATTGAGTATTTCCCTCACTCTTCTCTAAGCTATCTTATCAAAATTAAAATCCACCTACTAAACATAAATTACAATAAATGCCTCCTTATCCAATAGATGAGAGAAATGCTCATAATATGTATTACAATCCCCAAAAACATAAATGCAAATACATCCTTCTAGATTTTTTTTCATTAATGCTTTCTCTTTCAAATTTGAAACGTCCTCAAAATGTGCACTGGTGCATTTCCAGTTGTTCTCACCCTTGCGCTTTCTTTGCTGGCTCGCTTACGATGATCCTACATCATACTCCCCTGCTGAAAAAAATTCATGGACTCCTATCCATGAGCTCTTGCACCATCTGTCCATGTTTCTGGATGTCCACTTCACTTTCCCAACTAGCATCTTCAATCGGGTGTCCCTTCCATTTCACCAAGTATTCAAAATATGTTTTTCTCTGAGTGTTTTTACCAATTCTCTGATCAATAATCTTTTCCATCTGTGGCTTTTCAGCTATAGGCATTTGTTTAACCCATTGGACTTCCTTCTGATCCTCTGATTTCTCTATTCCATATTCTCTGTAAGGATATAGATTTGCTATATTGAATATGGGAGATATTCCTACCCCATCTGGTAATTCAATTTCATAAGCATTTGCCTCAAACTTTCGCAAAATCTTACATGGTCCAATTTTCTTCATTTTCAGCTTATTGTAGGTTCCTCTTCGGAATCTTTCTTTTCGAAGATGTTCCAGAACAAAATCACCTACTTCAAATTGAAGTTCTTTTCTATGTTGATCTACTCTGTGCTTATATTCTTGGCTATAATTATGTAACCGCTCTCTGATTTTACTATGGAGATCTTGCATTCCTTCCGCAAAATCTTCAGCGCTAGCACTCCGGAATTCATTCTACTCTAATTATTTTGACTTAGAGACTCCTCTTGGCTACATTCCACATACTATATGAAATGGGCTCTGTCCTATACTCCTATTGGGTGAATCGTTATATGCAAATTCTTCATGTGGCAGAACCTAATTCCACTGGTTGTGGTGTTCAGCTACCAAACTCCTCAATAAGTCCCCCAAAATCTTATTCACTACCTCAATTTATCCATCCATCTGAGGATGATATGCCAAGATAAAAGATAAATTTGTCCCCAATTTCTTCCATAGGGTCCTCTAGAAGTGACCAACAAATTTGGTATCTCGATCTGAAATGATACTCTTGGGTAAGCCGTGAAGTCTAACAACTTCTTTGAAAAACATATTTGCAATGTGAGTTGCATCACAGGTTTTCTGACATGGTATGAAATGTGCCATTTTTTAAAATCTATCGACTACAAAAAATATGGTTTCACAACCCCTCTGTGTGCTCGGCAGTCCCAACATGAAATCCATGCTTACCGCATCCCACGGCCTCTCTGGTACTGGCAATGGTTGATACAACCCTGTATTTTGTCTTTTCCCCTTTGCATGCTGACAAATTCTACATCTGTTCATGAATTTCTTGACATCTGTCCTCATCCCTGGCCAATAGTATGAGCCATTCAGTTGTGAAAAAGTATTATCATGACCAAAATGTCCAGCCAATCCCCCACTATGTTTTTCCTTCAAGAGGTTCTCCCCCATAGATCATTTTGGTATACACAACTGGTTTCCCCTGAACAACCGTCCATCCTGAATCAAGTATTCATTCCATTGGCTTCTGTCTTTGAGAACTGGATTCTCATATGCTTCATAGGCTTCTTTAAAATTTGCATCATCTCTGTACATCTCCTTGAGATTGTCAAAACCTAAAGTTTTCACTCTAAACTCCTGCAGAATCAAACATTTCCTACTCAATGCATCAACAACCTTGTTAGCAGTTCCAGAAATATGCTTTATAACAAAAGTAAAATTCTCCATATATTCAACCAATTTTGCATGCTTCTAGTTCAATTTCTCCTGTCGAGTTATGAATTGTAAAGCATGGTTATTGCTATACAAGAAAAACTCCTTTGGAACCAAGTAATGCCTCCACTTCTTCAGTGCCTGTATGACTGCATAGAACTCTTTATCATATGTGGAATATTTCATCTTGGTCTCATTCAGCTTCTCATTGAAGTATGAAATTGGCTTGTTGTCTTGACTTAAGACCGCTCCAATCACAAATCCACTTGCGTCGCACCTTACCTGAAACGTATTGCTGAAATCTGGCAGAATCAGAACTAGTTGTTCAATTATCTTATCTTTCAGGAACTTGAAACTTCTATCCGCTTCTTCTGTCCAATAAAAAGATTTGTGTCTTTTCTTGACTATGTCCATCATTGGTCCACATATCCCACTGAAATTTGTGATGAAATTCCTGTAAAACTAGCCAATCCATGGAAGCTTCTGACTTCAAAGATACTCCTTAGTGATGGCCAATCTTTGATTGCTCTTACCTTTTCCAGATCCATCTTTAACTCATTCACAAAGATCACGAAACCTAAGTAAATGAGCTCTGTATTCATGAAAAATGACTTTTTCAAATTTATCAACAACTTCTCTTGATGTAACCTCTTCATTACTGCAACTAAATGCTTCAGATGTTCTCCTTCAGTATTACTGGAGATTAGTATATCATTAAGATACATGATTACAAATTTTCCAATAAAATCTTTCAATACTTTGTTCATCAACCTCATAAAAGTATTGGGCGCATTCGTCAAACCAAATGACATGACAAGCCATTCATATAGTCCTTCATTTGTTTTGAATGTTGTCTTCCATTTATCACCTTCCCCCATTCTAATCTGGTGATATCCGCTTTTCAAGTCAATTTTTGAAAAAAACTTTACTCCACTCAAGAAATCCATTAAGTCATCCATCCTGGGTAAAGGAAATCTATACATGATGGTAATCTTATTTATAGCTCTCGAGTTTGAACACATTCTCCAGCCACCATCTTTCTTCAGACTTAACACTCTAGGTACAGTGCATGGACTCAATCTTTCTCTAATCAACCCTTTATCCATCAAATCTTGAACTTGCTTCTTGACCTCTTCATTCTCCTACGGCGTCAATCTGTACGTTGCCTTGTTTGGTAAACTCTCTCTCGGTATAAGGTCAATGTGATGACTTATGCTCATGATGGTCGGCAAAGAACAAGGTAATTCGTCCACCACTATATCAGTGAAATTCTCTATTAGTTCTTGAATTTCCTCTGGTAGATCATCTATCTTGGTATTGGTTAAGATGACTCTAGGCTTTCTCACCACAACAAACTACATTTCTTCTTCTTTCTTGACCTCCTCAAGAAGTTCCTTCGCACTCATGAGAAGTATAGTATTTCTTGTTTCTGCTTTCACCTTATCATCTTTAATTGGCAGAAACATATGTGTCCTGCCATTCTTCTCTAAGGTGTATGTGTTCTTTATCCCATCATGAAAAACATTCTTGTCATATTGCCACGGTCTCCCCAACAAAATATGACAGACATCCATGGGAATAACATCACACAATATTTCATCCTTATATCCCCCTATCTTAAATTCAACTAAACATTGTTTAGTGATAGTTACCTAATGTCCCTTTTGCAACCACGAGACTTTGTATGGGCTCGAATGTGCAACTGTCTCCAATTCCAGTGTTTCCACCATTTCTATGGATATTAAATTATATGTGCTTCCACTATCCACTATCACCTTTCATACCATGTCCTTGGTCTTGCAAGAAGTTCTAAAAAAGCTATTTCTTTAGATTGTATTCTCTATCTCTTTCTCTGTCTTCAAGAGAATTTTCCGCATCATTAAGGATCTTCCACCTTCTACATCTTTTTCCTCAAAATTTCTCCTTTGCACTTCTAAAATGTGAGCTTCACCTCCCTCTCTTTTTCTATCAGGACATTCATAAGACTTATGTCCGATCCTTCCACAGACAAAACACTTTATCTCACCTCCTCTGCCTCTTCCTCTTCCTCTGACTCGAGGAAAATTGTTCCCATCGGCATATTGTTTCCCCTATGAACTTCCTCCTTTTTCAGGGTGAGTATGAGGTTTCTTTTCTTCATCCTTGGGATTCTGTACTTGGTCCTGGGCAATTGCTTTGCCTCTTTTCTGACTTCTACCTCTGCCTCTTTGACCTTTCTTTCGGGCCAACTATTCTTCAGCTTTTAGAGCAATCTGATAAGCATCTTCCACATTTTTAATCGTCACCATTCTCATCTCATCCTTAATGTCATATCTCAAACCATTCATGTATCTAGCAACCTTATCATCATCACTTTCTCGATGACCCACTCTAATGTTTATCATGTAGAACTCCTCAGTGTATCCCCTTCTATCTCAAATTTTGCATTCTTTGAAACAGATTGATTTGGTAATCTTTGGGTATAAATTTGACTTTTATCTTTGCAACCATTCTATCCCAGCTTTTGATTTTTTTCTTTCCCTTGCAACGCCTGTTAGCCTGTAGTTCATCCCACCATAGTGTTGCTTGCCCTTTAAGTCTAGTGACAACATGTTTCACTTTCTTATCTTCCTCGACATCCTCATAGTCGAAGTATTTATCCAGGGCTCTAAACCAATCTAGTAGCTCTTCAACGTCTAAGTTGCCTTCATACATCAGAATGTCCATATTTTCCCTAGCACCTATTTTTGCAACATCTCTGAATAGATGTTATTTTTCAGCATCCTCAACTGCAACTTCTTCTTCGTCAGGCCTTGCTTCGTTTTGTTCTCGAATTCACTGACATATCTAGCATCAGTTGTCCATTTCTGCATTTTCTCCATAGCATCTAGTTGAGCACGGAGTTCTCTCATCTCCGTCTCTACAGCTGGATCGGGCATTGGTCTATCATGACATCATTTGGGTAGCATTGTTCAAATTTTTTTCTCGCAGAATTCAAATCATACCTTTCCTTCTATCTCCTCTCAACTAAAGAAACAAATATTGTAGGCTCTGATGCCACCTGACGTAGGCCCCCTACCCAAAGGGGTCTGACTAACCTCTCAGTCACGGATCTCCTGTTCTCCTTGAGCCGAAGCGGCCCTCAGGTCCCTGCTAGAACTCTTGCAACAAATAACCCACGGGCCTTCAACAGAACCATGCCTGCCCGAAGAGGTGCTAGACATAGGTCCTTTCCCAATAAAACCACGCGATATGACCGCAAGCCCAACTCTATTGTCACTTCACACTTCACAGTTTCAGGAATGTTGAGGTGAAGTGACTCAACACCTCCACCTTTGAAACCCCGAAACCCAATTAGGGCCTAGCAAAGGCTAGCCCCCCCCTTCAACAACGTTGTCGTGACCCTCCGCTGAGGACTGGGTCCCAACCTTTAAATTTCTACCAGGAATTTGTAATTTGGGAAATCTACGAACAGTGCTTCCCCTTTCCTTTCAAAGCCCTGACTTCCAAAAACCAATGACCCAGATCCAACAGTCCAGATCTGCCTCAAATCGACAGCCCTGGCTGCTTGTCGATGTTCTCCTTTTTAGGGATTCAAAAATGATGTGCGCACCTTTCCTCTGGTGCCAAATTTACCGAACTGTACATGCCATGTTCAACGGTTCACAGGGAATGTTAATCAATGACTCAGATCTAACCCTGATTTTGCATATCAAGGTTTTTTAAGGACAAGGCTCAACCTTGCTCCCCAATACCACAAATCCCAAACTCAACAGACGGCCTTGATCCCACTGGATCAATGGATCAGATCTCCTACGAGTATTACACACCGAACGAACCTCTGCCTAACCTCCTCATGTCTTATCATGATCAGACGACTCTCATGGTTTCAATTCTCTCCCTTGGAAGTACTCCACCGTTCACTCGAGCTTCGATGAACTTTTTGAAAATTCTCCCAGACGTCAGCCCGTCTGAACTTAGAGTTCTTGTGACTCTATTCTTCGCCTCCCTTCGAGCTATTCGAAGGTTCTAACCCTCCTAAGCTTAGATTTCTTTGTTGGATTTCGGATTCAAAGAATCTCTACACACACACTTAGCACAGCTCTGCGATTACCTCCAGTTATCCATGATATTAACTCTGTGCACTTCTCGCAACAAACATTCTCCAACCACTCTGTGGGATTGAAGAATTTCAATTCCCTCCTTAGATTTCACACTCCTTTCATGGATTTGTGCCTCAACCATGCCTCTACTGATATAATCCAACGTTACCCCCCTGATCTTTCTAAGATAAAACTCACAACTCTGTCACGCACTCTATGCAGACCTTTCACTGCACTCCATGCAGGAATTCTCAAAGAGAGAAACAATTGAAACTTATACTTCTACTCTCACAAACTTCATATAGTCGCCATGAAATCACAAGCATACACATAGCATAGAAACAAATGCATGACAGAGAAATAAAAGCAAACTATAACATACCATTCAAAAGATACAAATAGTATTCATCACATTCCATGTAACTTGGATCAAATCATTCTTATATTAATCTAGATCTTTTGTATATGGTTCAATAGCAACAACTATTCTTCATACAATCTATAATCTTCTATTCCTCTCTGCTCTCCTAATATTCTACCTCAAATTACAATATTGTCTAACGATTCCAAACGAGAGAGACCTCTTGAGTATTTCCCTCTCTCTTATCTAAGCTATCTTATCAGAATTAAAAGCCACCTACTAAACATAAATTACAATAAATTCCTCCTTATTCAACAGATGAGAGTAATGCTCATAATCTGTATTACAATCCCCCAAAACATAAATGCAAATACATCCTTCCAAAAAAAAATTCATTAATGCTTTCTCTTTCAAATTTGAAACGTCCTCAAATTGTGCGCTTGTGCATTTCTAGTTGTTCTCACCCTTGCGCTTGCTTTGTTGGCTCGCTTATGATGTTCCTGCATCATATATGGAAGGGTCGAGAAGGAATTGGAGGAAGTACATCAAGCTATTAGTTTGGTCTGCGCATTACCTATTGCACCTTCCTCATCACATATTTCAAAATTGGGGAATGAACCAGCCCAATTGAGAAGACTTGCAAATGCGACAGAAACTCGACTTCAGAGAATCCAGGAAGAAAAGGAGAAGGCTACAGAAGACTTGAAAAAAGAGAAGGATGAAACCTTAGAACAATTATGAGTAGCCTGGTACAGTCTAACTGCCTATGAAAGTGATAAAGAAGAATTTCAGGCGATCATCCAGGAGGAAACATCCCAGATACAGAGAGAAAAGGAGCAGTTGCTCGCAGAATGGGCCATGGTCAAAGAAGCAATGAGTAAATCATATCACTATGTGCCAATCTTGGCACAAGAGGAATAGGAGTCGATCGAGGCTCAAGTAATGAAGCTCATTGAGACCATCCAGTAGATTCAAGCGAGGATAACAGAGTTGGAGGTCAAAGAAGTATCGAGCACCCCATAGGAGGTGTGTGACCAGAGGGAGGAAGCCACTAAGAACACAATTGTAAGAATCAGAGCCCTCACCTCATAATGAAAACAACTGAGTGATAGAACTGCACAGATAGATGAACGCCTCGCAGAAGACCCCGACCTAAGGAAGCTGGAAACACAATTACAAGAGGCACAGCAGCAGGCATTGTCAGTACAGGCACAGATGAACCTACTTACCACATTTGAAAGAATGAAGATATCTTAGGAGTAGTGCACAGTATGGCAACATATCACTACCCTCCACGTCAGGGTAATGGAAGTTGTGCAGAAGCTACAACCTGTGTAGGAGGAAGCCTACCAGATGTTCGAAGAAATTGAGGGACAGGGATCGCAACTAGACCAAGTGGTTGCAACAGTAGAACAGCACCTGGAAGGGCCTGTTATAGAGCAGACGATCCAGAAGCTTGTTGAGTAGGAGGCTCAGGTGAAGTAGCAAGTCGAGTTAAATCGAGTCAAGATCGAATCCTTTGAACCAGCATTGCCCAGACCTGAGTGACTTGAGACGACTCACAGGTGAGTGTTGGGGGCCTATTGGCCCTCGACCAAGTTTTGAGGAAACCTTAGTCATATTTGGACCACCTTTTAGACTTCGATGCAATGGTCGAATATGGAGCGCCTAGGCAGAGCTGAGATCATGGATCTCACCGATTTTGCGGGCTATGTGCACCCAGTAAGGGGTTGTTTAGGTTTTTTGTAATGGGTTATGGGATGTCGTCCCATGGGGTTTACCCATGATTAGGCCTTATTGTAAGGGATTGTAAAAGTATAAATAAGTAAGAATGTATGGTAGAAGTAAATAAGAAGGGTTTTGGGGAGCTAAGTGCAAGAGGTCTGAGTTTCTTTGTGCAACAGAATATGTATGTCTTAAGGATTTGTGCTCGATAGAGAAGTTGCATCGGTGCCTTGACCTAGTTTTGGAAGGAGGATCTGGCGCTCAGTGTGTAGATATATTTTCTGGTGTGAAGCTCATCTCTATGGCTTAGTGCACGGGAGTAACTGAATATAAGATATTGATGAATAATAAAGAAGGTGAAGCGGTTGGTGAACGTAGCCCCACACTAGGGTGAACCACGTATATATTGTGTCTTTGGTTTCCTTTGTGTTGTGTTGTTCTTGTTATTTATCTACTTAGTGCCTTTGTTATTATGTATGATAGATAGATCTATTGTTTCTTAGTTCTTTACTTGTGTTAAGGATGAATGGATGTTAGATCTAATTTATAATGCTAAGTGCTATGGGTATATTGTCAATTGCTACTACATCGATCTATCCTTGGGTATGTTCTGCGATGTTAATTAAGCTAATGAACTAATGCATGTTGTTCCTAAGTGTTAATAGAGTACTTTGCGAAGTGTTATTATCACATATCTGTGTCCCAGCTTGGTTACAGACACCTACATCCTGTAACCCCCCCTGCTTCTACCTCGGGTGAGACCTCGCTTGCTTCGCAGGTGTTGCCGAAAGGGTTGGTAGTCGGGGTTTTGTTGGTGCCCTGTTGAAAGTTGAACCCTAGGTCTGCCCCTGTTCCAACAGTTGGTTGTTGCAAATATTGCTTCCTTGGTAGAGCCATCCAATGGTGTAGGGTTACAGGTGTGGCGTTGTTAGCAAGGCCAGTTGCTTGACGAAATATGCTAAGATGAGGTTATTCTGGCTACCACTATCAATGATGAATTGCAGTGGGGTTGTTTTCACCCACATCTGTGAATGAAAGAAGCTCTCTCCTTCCTCATGCTGATCAGGTTCACCGAGATGGATATTGGTGGTAGCAATGGTGGCACTAGGTTTCTTGTCAATGATCTCTCTCCCCTTTTCTGGTTCTGAATCAGAGTTGGAACCCACATATTATTTGGAGGCATTCATCTTAGCCACCAATGACTTATTTGAGCGATAATCAGCATTGTTATGTCATGGGCTCTTATGGAAGTCACACCACTTTGAAGTATATTTTTCCATCTTTCCATTTTCCTTCTTTGTTTGTGGCTTAGAATAGTTGTCCTGAGGCTTTCCATATTTGCTCTGCCCTTTGTTATATGGGTTGGGGTTTCCCTTTCCCTACTTCTATTGTGAGGGGTTTTGTTGTGGCATACAACAACACTCCCAAATTTGCATTCATTTTCATAGGGAAAATTTGGGCCCCCTTATTCATTTTGGTAATGTCACCTTGATTTTTTCTTGGTTTTATAATTCTTGTGTATTTTACATCTTGTTTATCCTTTTGACATTCTCATCATCTTCCTCTCTTCGATATATTTCCATTGATGTACTTAGTTTTGTTTGATTTTATTACATAGTCATGTAAATATTTTATCATTTAGGTGATTGGATTGGTTTTCATTGGACATTATTAAATCAAAACAACTTGGTTAATTATTGGAAGTACTTTTAAGGTAAATTCCTCACATTCACTTTGTTCTAAAACAAGATTATGAGGAATATTTTTATCATTCAATAATTAACATGTGATTTTAAAATATGGTTTAATTGGTTGATTAAAATTTTCCAACAATTGAGTGATTATTAATTATTTTGGAGTTAATTTCCTCAAATTTTCATAATATCCTCAATTTCAAAACATAATGTTGAGTTAAGTTATACATTTATTATTTATCCAGAAGGTGTGATATCAATCTGATTTGACTTTATTAATTTTGGTTAATTAATATTTGAAGATCTTGTAGTTCATCTTTTCATAGATTTTTGTTATTAATTCAATTCCTTTTTGTTACAAGTGTTTATGATCGATATGCAATTCAACTTTAGTTTCCAAATATATCTTTTAGTTGGGATTTTTCATCTCTACAAGACATAATGCTTAGGCAAGATCAAACTGAAAATTCACATCAGTTTCAGGGGATGATCTTTCATTATTCTTCCTTAAAAAATGGTGAGGAATATATTCAAACGGTTGAAACCCACTTCCAAAATGGGTCAATTTACTTAACCTCCAAAGGATTTCCTCAGAAAGTGAACATATTGGTAGAAATTTGTTCACTTTCCTAGATTTCTACCAATCTATTCACTTTTCCTAGATTTTCCTAGATTGGAAATGCATCAATCTTACGGAGGAAATTTTGTAGATTCAATCTCGGCCAAACGGTGAAGCCTTTGATGAAACGGTTTGAAACCCACATCCAAAACATACCACTTTACTTAACCTCTAGAGAATTTTCTCAGAAAGTTAATATATTTAGAGAAATCATGATCTGAATGAGTC
>ML832908.1:91425-109843 GCA_009831015.1 Picea engelmannii
TTTCCTTGTGTCTACATGAACTGTAGTGGCTTATGATCAGTGTGGATGATTGTCTCCTTCTCGAGAATGTAATTTATCCACTGGCAGCAGGCTTGCACAATGGATTACATTTTTTTGTCATAAGTAGGGTACTTGTGGATGACATCTGATATTGTCTCACTATGATATTCCATGGGGTGGTCATGTTGAGTGAGCAATGTGCCCACTGCATAGTCTAAAACATATGTCTCAATATCAAAGGGTTGTTGTAGCTCGGGTAATGAAGGAACTAGGACTGAGAACAAGTTCTTCTTCAAATCATCAAAGTTTTGATGTTGGGATAGGCCCCAAAAAATAATTTCCTTACCATCGCCCCTGGTTACTTGGCTGAGGGCCCATTCAATATGGGAGAATCCCAACACAAACCTACGATAAAAATTGGCAAGGCCTAAGAAGATTCAAATCTCAGTGAGTGTGTTTGGGGTTGGCCAGTCACAGATGACCTAGATATTGGTCTGATCCACATGAACACCATGCTTATCTATGATGTATCCTAGTTTTTGGACCCTGTCCATGACGAAGGAGAATTTTTCCAAGTTGGAATATAGCTTGTGTTGCCGCAGAGTGTGCAGAACCTGTTGAATATGTTGCAAGTGTTCTGCCCAAGTCTTGTTGTAGATGAGGATGTCATACAGATACACCACTACAAAATAATTGGTGAAAGGCTGCAAGATATCATCCATCATCCTCATGAAATTTGTTGGTGCATTTGTCAAACCAAAGGGCATGACCAACCATTCAAAAATACCTTATTTTTACTTGAAGGCAGTCTTCCATACATCTGTTTGCTCTATTGGGACCTGATGGTAGCCATACTTCATATTAATCTTACTGAATCATTTGGACCCCTTGAGTTGATCAAGGATATCATCGATTCAGAGAATCAGGTATTGGTTCCTGAATGTGATTTTATTTAGGGCACGATAATCAATGTAGAGTTGCCATGTATTGTCTTCCATAAGGTGATGAGATGGGAAGGATGTGCCCCTTGTGGAGAAGTTATTGGATCTAATGCTTGACCTCCTCATTTTCTAACAAAGAGAAGCAATAGACTGGTCCACTGGGTAGCGATGCGTCGGGGGTTAGATTGATGGAACGCTTGACCTAATAGTGCAGAGGTACCCTAGTAGGTGAGGAGAATATGTCTTTGTACTCTTCCATGACCTTATCCAATTGCTTATGCTGCATGGAGAGGTCAACCATGGAGGACATGGATGTGGCTAGAATCTTTCACTCACTCTAAGAGTGAATCAGGAAGGAGACAAATTTCCTGGTCTAAGAGATGACCTTCCTCCATTGCTTGGAAGAGATCAAGGAAATGGCACTAGGTGGGACTACCTCGGGTATCCTATACAATTTCCCATCCAAAGTAATAATAACATTGGGAGGCCTAGACTCATATACAGGATGATGTTTCCATGTAAGGTTGGCCCAAAATAATATCACAAACTTCAAGGGGAGAAACATCACACAATACCTCATCTTTGAAAGGCTTGATGTCGTAGGACAAGAGACAATGTTGGTATTGGCCCTCGACCAAGTTTTGAGAAAACCTTGGTCAGATTTGGACCACCTTTTGGACTTTGATGCAATGGTCGAAGATGGAGCTCTTAGGCAGAGCTGAGATCATGGATCTCACCAATTTTTTGGGCTATGTGGACCCAATAAGGGGTTATTTAGGGTTTTTTTAATGGGTTATGGGATGTCGGCCCATGGGGTTTACCCATGATCAGGCCTTATTGTAAGGGATTGTAAAAGTATAAATATGTAAGAATGTATGGTAAAAGTAGATTAGAAGGGTTTTTGGGAGAAAAGTACAAGAGGTCTGAGTTGCTTTGTGCAACAGAATGTGTATCTGTCAAGTCTCTGTGCTCGATAGAGAATTTGGATCGGTGCCTTGACCTAGTTTTGGAAGGAGGATCTGGTGCTCAGTGTGCAAATATCCTATCTGGTGTGAAGCTCGGCTCTGTGGCTTAGTGCACAAGAGTAATTGAATATAAGAGATTGACTAATAATAAAGAAGGAAAAGTGGTTGGTGGATGTAGCCCCACACTGGGGTGAGCCACGTATATCTTGTGTCTTTGGTTTGCTTTGTGTTGTGTTGTTCTTGTTATTTATCTTCTTAGTTCCTTTGTTATTATGTATGATATATAGATCTATTGTTGCTTAGTGCTTTACTTGTGTTAAGGATGAATGGATTCTAGATCTAACTTATAATTCTAAATGCTATGGGTATATTGTCAATTGTTACTGCGCCAATCTATCCTTGGGTATGTTTTGTGATGTTAATTAAGATAATGAACTAATGCATGTTGTTCTTAAGTGTTAATAGAGTGCCCTGTGAAGTGTCATTATCACATATCTGTTTCCTAGCTTAGTTATAGACACCTGCGTCCTGTAACCCCCCTGCTTCTACTTTGAGTGAGACCTCGCCTGCTTCGTAGGTGTTGCCGACAGGGTCAGTAGTGGGGGTTTTGTTGGTGTGTTGTTGAGTGTTGAACCATGGGTTTGCCCCTGTGCCAACAAATGGTTATGTTTTCGGGACCTGAAACTGTGATTGATGGGAACTGAAGTAAAGAAAAGATAAGCTTTGTGCGTAGATCTTCTATTGAAGTGTGCAGTACTCTACTTGACTTGCGAACTTTGTGTAAGAGATAAATTTGATCTGAAGAAAAGAGGTAAGCTTTGTTCTTTGATAAGAGTAAGATAAGTGAAAATTTTTGTTTCGAAAGAATGAATTTAAGCATGTTTAATAGATTATGTCCTATTTTGAAGGCTAGGGCGTAGTTAGAAGAAAGATTTTTTGGACTAATAAGTGGATGCAGGAACCTAGAAAGAATTGTTACAGATTGCAGATCCATCACTGCGATCCTAGTGCGCAGTACATAAGAGGTTGGGGAACGTTTAAAAGAAAAAGAGGATTGACACTATGCTATAATTGTAGAAGATAGGGACATCTTGTTAAGGGATGACCTGGAATAGGTCCTACTTGTCTTTATGTAAGATTGTTGGTCATGAGGTTGAGGATTGTCCAAGGATGATTGCTAAAATTGAAAGGATGAATGTAATACAAGAAAACTATGAAGAAAATCAGGAGACTGAGAGCATGCTAGGAAGTCATAAAGAGAAAGAATCATAGAAAGTTCAGACTACATTAGTATAGTTGAAACAAATTACGGATGTTCATAAAGATGTCAGTTTACCATAGATCCTGAAAGTAAAATAGTGCATAAGTGCAAGAATAGAAGACTTAGACATAGACTGTGTCTTGGCTAAGGAAACACAAGTAAATATTATGACAGAAGAAACTTGGGAAATTTTGGGAAAGCCTATTGTGGTACCTTCATTGGGAAGGATAGGCTTGTTTAAGGGAAATATGATAACTTTATGTGGAAGAGTTACTTATGTACCTATTATTGTTCATGGAATATTGACTAAAGAATAATTTGAAGTCATTAAGTTTGTTGGGGACAGTGCCCCTTTCCCACTTTTTCTAGGTAAGACTTGGATTGAGAAAGATCATATCAAAATGAAAGAAGAGAAAGAGGCCATAGAAAAGAAAAAGCAAGAACTAAGGGATTTCATAGCTAGAAAAATAGATCGACTAATAGAAGAATGAGAGGATAAGTCTAAGAAACAGAACGATGTAATAGCGCAGGAGAGAAAGAAGGCAAGAGAATTAGCTGTCAAAATTGAAATAATGAAAGAAGTTTTAAAGAACCTATCTATGCAAGAAAGAAGAATACCCACACAGGAAGTATTAAGAGAAGGGATATTAACTTCAGACCCTTTGAGGGCACATCAGTAATGCAAAGTCACTACACTAGGGGAAGATAAGAATAAGAATGGAAAGAGGATTCCAGAAACAGTTAGAGAGACTCATATCACAAGAAAGAAGGCAAGGAAGCTCAACGAAAAGAAAGCTAAGTTGGAAAAGCTAAAAGAATCTACAGAGAATAGATGGAATACTTCACAAACTCAAAACTCACAAGAGGCAGGTTCGCAAGATTTGAACCTCGCTGGAACAACAGAACCACACAGAATGGGACTTCGCCCTAGCAAAGTTATATGATTGTTGGAGGTGTCTCGGCCATTAGAAAGATGCTCTGGAACGACTAGAAAATGAATTTATGGGATGATGGATTGCTTTTGGGACGTTGATACCATGCCATAATAGACAAATTCACATTGATGGAAGCATTCCTAGCCATTGGAAGAATCTGTTACGATGCCCCGCTTATTTAACTAGTTGGTCGTTGCACTGGGACCACTTTTTGCCTCCTATGATTAACTGAGCTAATAGAGAATTGTCTAAGTGTCGAGCTGTATTATCTGAAGCTAGACCTCGTTGTCCATTTTTCTACCCTACATATCTGTTCATCTACCCTGACCCATCTATTTAAAATTTCAAATGTCGAGCGAACCTAGTGAGTTAGAGAAGTTTGTCGAGGAAGTCCTTAGAAAGATAATGGTCGAAAGACCAATATCTAAAGGTGTTCAGGCATCGTCTACTAGGGGACTGCAGGCTTCCCCTTACACTGGACATCGTTCTGGCTGTGTTAACCCCACGACTAAGCAACTAAGTAAGCGCCACGACGATCTGGCTAATGTGAAGTAGATCTCGTCGATCCTACCAGAGTATATTCTACCTTTGGTTGGAGTTGTTAACCGCGATAGCATTCCCCGATATTATGAGTACACCTTTATCACCGCGTACATCCCGAAATAAATATGCGTAGTTGGGAGTTAGTTAGGACAGATCCCACCACTGAAGAACAATGATTTCAATTTAGGAGACAGAAAGAACTACGCCATGTTGGTGCCACACCGCTACTTGACGAAGTCAACTGGGAAGAAGCATCATCTCATATTACATCCATGGATTAAGGGACTGGCATAGTCCATCATGTTGAACATAATGAAGATTCCCCATTTTGGTTGTCACCAGGAGGTTAACGCTTCCGTTAAAATCCTCTTGTCATGTTATCATGGCAGATACTTGTGGCTCGACCGGAGGATTTGTGGATCCGGTGCTGGTCCACCAAATTACATTCTTAAGCATGAAGGGACCTGACCCTCAGTAGTTTTATCTAGGGAAGGCCTCAGACCGTTCCCTGGCACAACGCATCAAGGAAGCTTACAGATAAGACGAAAAAGGAAAGCGAGGTTACAAGGTAGTCTCTATACACGATGGCGCAGTGTGCCTCACTTTCCAACTCATAGTTGGCAAGCTCGTAAGGATGAATCTCCCCACACAGGTCATCAGGTTCATGGTGGACCTCGCAGGAAAATTTATGGAGGGCATGGAGATGAACTGGGCGAGCTACCTCGTCAATGAACTAGAGAAAGATTGTCGCGAAGCCCGGGATTTGGGATACAAATTCCACTACAAATGGCTGATCATTTTGATCGTGTTTTTCTCTTGGAAAATTCCTAAAGGATCTACCTTCCTAGAGATCGAACCCTTGGAGTCGTTGGTCGCTTAGTTTTCAACCTTATGGTACACCAATGACATGAAGAAGCAGTGGTAGTCCAATGTTGTGTTTCATGCATGCTATTAGCAATTTAAGGTTGCCATCGAATCATTTCCAAGCATGACACTGTGCACCCTACACCAGTAGAGACCAATAGAAAAGTTCCATTCAGATATGCATTTCATCTATATCACTATGCGCAGAGATGAGAGCAAGGAAGAACTACAGTCATACTACAAGATACAAGATGAAGACATGGAGAAGATCACAAAGGAATGGTCGAAAGAGTTCCTTGTACCGGTCGTTGATGTAGAACTCTCTGACACCAACACCATAGGAATCCCCCTAGTCACCCGGGTCGAGCATGTCAGATAGTCCAGTGGGGCGAAGAAGAAGAAAAAACTAGAGAAAGTCCAGGATATAGAGAGCGATGAGGAGGACGATGCTTCTAAAGATAACGATTCTAGCTCGCTCGGAGGAGGAGGAGAAGATGAAGAAGATGGACAAGGAGGAGGGGATGAGCAAGGAGGAGGGGAAGTTACACCGCTTGAAGACCCCACTATTGGACAGTCACACCATAGAAGAGGAAGGTTTCTCTGAAGAAACCTTCATCAAGGAAGAGGACGCATGCTAATAAGCCCCAGTTGGAGGCCATGCTCATGGAGGACATCTTGCAGCGATATGGAGAGACGTAGGAAGAGCTATATTGATGTAGGCCCCCTACCCCAAGGGGTCCGGCTGACCTCTCGGTCATGGATCTCATGTTCTCCTTGAGCCGAAGTGGCCCTCGGGTCCCTGCTAGAACCCTTGAAAAAAATAACCCTTGTGCCTTCAACAGAACCCTGCCTACACGAAGAGGTGCTAGACACAGGTCCTTTCCCAATACAACCATGCGATATGACCACGGGCCCAAATCTATCATCACTTCGCAGTTTTGGGGATGTTGAGGTGAAGCAACTCAACACCTCCACCTTTGAAACCCTGAAACCCGATTAGGGCCTAGCAAAGGCTATCCCCTCCCCCCTTCAACAAGGTTGACGTGACCCTTCGCTGAGGACTGGGTCCCAACGTTTAAATTTCTCTCAGGAATTCGTAATTCGGGAAATCTGAAAACAATGCTTCCTCTTTCCTTTCAAAGCCCCAACTCCCAAAAACCGATGACCCAGATCCAACAATCCATATCTGCCTCAAACTGACGGCACTGTTGCTTGTCGGTGTTCTCCTTTTCGGGGATTCAAAAATGATGTGTGCACCTTTCCTTCGGTGCCAAATTTCCTGAACCATACGCGCCCTGATCAACGTTTCATAGGGAACGTTAATCAATGGCTCAGATCTAACCCTGATCTCAGGTATCGTGGTTTTTTAAGGACAAGGTTTGACCTTGCTCCCCAATACCGTGAATCCCAAACTCAACGGACAGCCTTGATCCCACTAGATCAACAGCTCAGATCTCCTTCTAGTATTACACACCGGATGAACCTCTGCCTAACCTCCTCGTGGCTTATCATGATCATACGAATCTCGTGGTTTCAACGCTCTCCCTTGGAAGTTATCCACCATTCACTCGAGCTTCGATGAACCTTTTGAAAACTCTCCCATACGTCAACCCATCTAAACGTAGAGCTCGCGTGACTCTAGTCTCTGCCTCCCTTCAAGATTTTCGAAGGTTCTAACCCTCCTGAGCTTAGATTTCTTTGCTAGCTCTTGGATTCAAAGAATCTCTGCGTGCACACTTAGCACAACTCTACGATAAACTCCAGTTATCCACGATATTAACTCTGTGTGCTTCTCACAATAGAGATTCTCCAACCACTCTATGGGATTGAAGAATTCCAATTCCTTCCTCAGCTTGTGCACTCCATGCACGGATCTGTGCCTCAGCCACACCTTTACTGATATAATCTAACGTTACCTCCCTAATCTTTCTTAGATAAAACTCAGAACTATGTCACACACTCTATGCGGACCTTTTGTTGCACTCCTTGCAGGAATTATCAGGGAGAGAAATAATTGAAAAGTATACTTCTACTCTCACAGAATTCATATATTCGCCATGAAATCACATGCATACACATAGCATTGAAACAAATGCATGACAGAGAAATATAAGAAAACTGTAACATACCATTCAAAATATACAAACAGTATTCATCACATGCCATGTAAATTGGATCAAATCATTCTTATATTAATCCAGAGCTTCTGTACAAGGTTCAATAGAAACAATTATTCTTCGTACAATCTCTAACCTTCTATTCCTCTCTGCTCTCCTAATCTTCTACCTCAAATTATAATATTGTCTAAGGACTCCAAACGAGAGATACTTATTGAGTATTTCCCTCACTCTTCTCTAAGCTATCTTATCAAAATTAAAATCCACCTACTAAACATAAATTACAATAAATGCCTCCTTATCCAATAGATGAGAGAAATGCTCATAATATGTATTACAATCCCCAAAAACATAAATGCAAATACATCCTTCTAGATTTTTTTTCATTAATGCTTTCTCTTTCAAATTTGAAACGTCCTCAAAATGTGCACTGGTGCATTTCCAGTTGTTCTCACCCTTGCGCTTTCTTTGCTGGCTCGCTTACGATGATCCTACATCATACTCCCCTGCTGAAAAAAATTCATGGACTCCTATCCATGAGCTCTTGCACCATCTGTCCATGTTTCTGGATGTCCACTTCACTTTCCCAACTAGCATCTTCAATCGGGTGTCCCTTCCATTTCACCAAGTATTCAAAATATGTTTTTCTCTGAGTGTTTTTACCAATTCTCTGATCAATAATCTTTTCCATCTGTGGCTTTTCAGCTATAGGCATTTGTTTAACCCATTGGACTTCCTTCTGATCCTCTGATTTCTCTATTCCATATTCTCTGTAAGGATATAGATTTGCTATATTGAATATGGGAGATATTCCTACCCCATCTGGTAATTCAATTTCATAAGCATTTGCCTCAAACTTTCGCAAAATCTTACATGGTCCAATTTTCTTCATTTTCAGCTTATTGTAGGTTCCTCTTCGGAATCTTTCTTTTCGAAGATGTTCCAGAACAAAATCACCTACTTCAAATTGAAGTTCTTTTCTATGTTGATCTACTCTGTGCTTATATTCTTGGCTATAATTATGTAACCGCTCTCTGATTTTACTATGGAGATCTTGCATTCCTTCCGCAAAATCTTCAGCGCTAGCACTCCGGAATTCATTCTACTCTAATTATTTTGACTTAGAGACTCCTCTTGGCTACATTCCACATACTATATGAAATGGGCTCTGTCCTATACTCCTATTGGGTGAATCGTTATATGCAAATTCTTCATGTGGCAGAACCTAATTCCACTGGTTGTGGTGTTCAGCTACCAAACTCCTCAATAAGTCCCCCAAAATCTTATTCACTACCTCAATTTATCCATCCATCTGAGGATGATATGCCAAGATAAAAGATAAATTTGTCCCCAATTTCTTCCATAGGGTCCTCTAGAAGTGACCAACAAATTTGGTATCTCGATCTGAAATGATACTCTTGGGTAAGCCGTGAAGTCTAACAACTTCTTTGAAAAACATATTTGCAATGTGAGTTGCATCACAGGTTTTCTGACATGGTATGAAATGTGCCATTTTTTAAAATCTATCGACTACAAAAAATATGGTTTCACAACCCCTCTGTGTGCTCGGCAGTCCCAACATGAAATCCATGCTTACCGCATCCCACGGCCTCTCTGGTACTGGCAATGGTTGATACAACCCTGTATTTTGTCTTTTCCCCTTTGCATGCTGACAAATTCTACATCTGTTCATGAATTTCTTGACATCTGTCCTCATCCCTGGCCAATAGTATGAGCCATTCAGTTGTGAAAAAGTATTATCATGACCAAAATGTCCAGCCAATCCCCCACTATGTTTTTCCTTCAAGAGGTTCTCCCCCATAGATCATTTTGGTATACACAACTGGTTTCCCCTGAACAACCGTCCATCCTGAATCAAGTATTCATTCCATTGGCTTCTGTCTTTGAGAACTGGATTCTCATATGCTTCATAGGCTTCTTTAAAATTTGCATCATCTCTGTACATCTCCTTGAGATTGTCAAAACCTAAAGTTTTCACTCTAAACTCCTGCAGAATCAAACATTTCCTACTCAATGCATCAACAACCTTGTTAGCAGTTCCAGAAATATGCTTTATAACAAAAGTAAAATTCTCCATATATTCAACCAATTTTGCATGCTTCTAGTTCAATTTCTCCTGTCGAGTTATGAATTGTAAAGCATGGTTATTGCTATACAAGAAAAACTCCTTTGGAACCAAGTAATGCCTCCACTTCTTCAGTGCCTGTATGACTGCATAGAACTCTTTATCATATGTGGAATATTTCATCTTGGTCTCATTCAGCTTCTCATTGAAGTATGAAATTGGCTTGTTGTCTTGACTTAAGACCGCTCCAATCACAAATCCACTTGCGTCGCACCTTACCTGAAACGTATTGCTGAAATCTGGCAGAATCAGAACTAGTTGTTCAATTATCTTATCTTTCAGGAACTTGAAACTTCTATCCGCTTCTTCTGTCCAATAAAAAGATTTGTGTCTTTTCTTGACTATGTCCATCATTGGTCCACATATCCCACTGAAATTTGTGATGAAATTCCTGTAAAACTAGCCAATCCATGGAAGCTTCTGACTTCAAAGATACTCCTTAGTGATGGCCAATCTTTGATTGCTCTTACCTTTTCCAGATCCATCTTTAACTCATTCACAAAGATCACGAAACCTAAGTAAATGAGCTCTGTATTCATGAAAAATGACTTTTTCAAATTTATCAACAACTTCTCTTGATGTAACCTCTTCATTACTGCAACTAAATGCTTCAGATGTTCTCCTTCAGTATTACTGGAGATTAGTATATCATTAAGATACATGATTACAAATTTTCCAATAAAATCTTTCAATACTTTGTTCATCAACCTCATAAAAGTATTGGGCGCATTCGTCAAACCAAATGACATGACAAGCCATTCATATAGTCCTTCATTTGTTTTGAATGTTGTCTTCCATTTATCACCTTCCCCCATTCTAATCTGGTGATATCCGCTTTTCAAGTCAATTTTTGAAAAAAACTTTACTCCACTCAAGAAATCCATTAAGTCATCCATCCTGGGTAAAGGAAATCTATACATGATGGTAATCTTATTTATAGCTCTCGAGTTTGAACACATTCTCCAGCCACCATCTTTCTTCAGACTTAACACTCTAGGTACAGTGCATGGACTCAATCTTTCTCTAATCAACCCTTTATCCATCAAATCTTGAACTTGCTTCTTGACCTCTTCATTCTCCTACGGCGTCAATCTGTACGTTGCCTTGTTTGGTAAACTCTCTCTCGGTATAAGGTCAATGTGATGACTTATGCTCATGATGGTCGGCAAAGAACAAGGTAATTCGTCCACCACTATATCAGTGAAATTCTCTATTAGTTCTTGAATTTCCTCTGGTAGATCATCTATCTTGGTATTGGTTAAGATGACTCTAGGCTTTCTCACCACAACAAACTACATTTCTTCTTCTTTCTTGACCTCCTCAAGAAGTTCCTTCGCACTCATGAGAAGTATAGTATTTCTTGTTTCTGCTTTCACCTTATCATCTTTAATTGGCAGAAACATATGTGTCCTGCCATTCTTCTCTAAGGTGTATGTGTTCTTTATCCCATCATGAAAAACATTCTTGTCATATTGCCACGGTCTCCCCAACAAAATATGACAGACATCCATGGGAATAACATCACACAATATTTCATCCTTATATCCCCCTATCTTAAATTCAACTAAACATTGTTTAGTGATAGTTACCTAATGTCCCTTTTGCAACCACGAGACTTTGTATGGGCTCGAATGTGCAACTGTCTCCAATTCCAGTGTTTCCACCATTTCTATGGATATTAAATTATATGTGCTTCCACTATCCACTATCACCTTTCATACCATGTCCTTGGTCTTGCAAGAAGTTCTAAAAAAGCTATTTCTTTAGATTGTATTCTCTATCTCTTTCTCTGTCTTCAAGAGAATTTTCCGCATCATTAAGGATCTTCCACCTTCTACATCTTTTTCCTCAAAATTTCTCCTTTGCACTTCTAAAATGTGAGCTTCACCTCCCTCTCTTTTTCTATCAGGACATTCATAAGACTTATGTCCGATCCTTCCACAGACAAAACACTTTATCTCACCTCCTCTGCCTCTTCCTCTTCCTCTGACTCGAGGAAAATTGTTCCCATCGGCATATTGTTTCCCCTATGAACTTCCTCCTTTTTCAGGGTGAGTATGAGGTTTCTTTTCTTCATCCTTGGGATTCTGTACTTGGTCCTGGGCAATTGCTTTGCCTCTTTTCTGACTTCTACCTCTGCCTCTTTGACCTTTCTTTCGGGCCAACTATTCTTCAGCTTTTAGAGCAATCTGATAAGCATCTTCCACATTTTTAATCGTCACCATTCTCATCTCATCCTTAATGTCATATCTCAAACCATTCATGTATCTAGCAACCTTATCATCATCACTTTCTCGATGACCCACTCTAATGTTTATCATGTAGAACTCCTCAGTGTATCCCCTTCTATCTCAAATTTTGCATTCTTTGAAACAGATTGATTTGGTAATCTTTGGGTATAAATTTGACTTTTATCTTTGCAACCATTCTATCCCAGCTTTTGATTTTTTTCTTTCCCTTGCAACGCCTGTTAGCCTGTAGTTCATCCCACCATAGTGTTGCTTGCCCTTTAAGTCTAGTGACAACATGTTTCACTTTCTTATCTTCCTCGACATCCTCATAGTCGAAGTATTTATCCAGGGCTCTAAACCAATCTAGTAGCTCTTCAACGTCTAAGTTGCCTTCATACATCAGAATGTCCATATTTTCCCTAGCACCTATTTTTGCAACATCTCTGAATAGATGTTATTTTTCAGCATCCTCAACTGCAACTTCTTCTTCGTCAGGCCTTGCTTCGTTTTGTTCTCGAATTCACTGACATATCTAGCATCAGTTGTCCATTTCTGCATTTTCTCCATAGCATCTAGTTGAGCACGGAGTTCTCTCATCTCCGTCTCTACAGCTGGATCGGGCATTGGTCTATCATGACATCATTTGGGTAGCATTGTTCAAATTTTTTTCTCGCAGAATTCAAATCATACCTTTCCTTCTATCTCCTCTCAACTAAAGAAACAAATATTGTAGGCTCTGATGCCACCTGACGTAGGCCCCCTACCCAAAGGGGTCTGACTAACCTCTCAGTCACGGATCTCCTGTTCTCCTTGAGCCGAAGCGGCCCTCAGGTCCCTGCTAGAACTCTTGCAACAAATAACCCACGGGCCTTCAACAGAACCATGCCTGCCCGAAGAGGTGCTAGACATAGGTCCTTTCCCAATAAAACCACGCGATATGACCGCAAGCCCAACTCTATTGTCACTTCACACTTCACAGTTTCAGGAATGTTGAGGTGAAGTGACTCAACACCTCCACCTTTGAAACCCCGAAACCCAATTAGGGCCTAGCAAAGGCTAGCCCCCCCCTTCAACAACGTTGTCGTGACCCTCCGCTGAGGACTGGGTCCCAACCTTTAAATTTCTACCAGGAATTTGTAATTTGGGAAATCTACGAACAGTGCTTCCCCTTTCCTTTCAAAGCCCTGACTTCCAAAAACCAATGACCCAGATCCAACAGTCCAGATCTGCCTCAAATCGACAGCCCTGGCTGCTTGTCGATGTTCTCCTTTTTAGGGATTCAAAAATGATGTGCGCACCTTTCCTCTGGTGCCAAATTTACCGAACTGTACATGCCATGTTCAACGGTTCACAGGGAATGTTAATCAATGACTCAGATCTAACCCTGATTTTGCATATCAAGGTTTTTTAAGGACAAGGCTCAACCTTGCTCCCCAATACCACAAATCCCAAACTCAACAGACGGCCTTGATCCCACTGGATCAATGGATCAGATCTCCTACGAGTATTACACACCGAACGAACCTCTGCCTAACCTCCTCATGTCTTATCATGATCAGACGACTCTCATGGTTTCAATTCTCTCCCTTGGAAGTACTCCACCGTTCACTCGAGCTTCGATGAACTTTTTGAAAATTCTCCCAGACGTCAGCCCGTCTGAACTTAGAGTTCTTGTGACTCTATTCTTCGCCTCCCTTCGAGCTATTCGAAGGTTCTAACCCTCCTAAGCTTAGATTTCTTTGTTGGATTTCGGATTCAAAGAATCTCTACACACACACTTAGCACAGCTCTGCGATTACCTCCAGTTATCCATGATATTAACTCTGTGCACTTCTCGCAACAAACATTCTCCAACCACTCTGTGGGATTGAAGAATTTCAATTCCCTCCTTAGATTTCACACTCCTTTCATGGATTTGTGCCTCAACCATGCCTCTACTGATATAATCCAACGTTACCCCCCTGATCTTTCTAAGATAAAACTCACAACTCTGTCACGCACTCTATGCAGACCTTTCACTGCACTCCATGCAGGAATTCTCAAAGAGAGAAACAATTGAAACTTATACTTCTACTCTCACAAACTTCATATAGTCGCCATGAAATCACAAGCATACACATAGCATAGAAACAAATGCATGACAGAGAAATAAAAGCAAACTATAACATACCATTCAAAAGATACAAATAGTATTCATCACATTCCATGTAACTTGGATCAAATCATTCTTATATTAATCTAGATCTTTTGTATATGGTTCAATAGCAACAACTATTCTTCATACAATCTATAATCTTCTATTCCTCTCTGCTCTCCTAATATTCTACCTCAAATTACAATATTGTCTAACGATTCCAAACGAGAGAGACCTCTTGAGTATTTCCCTCTCTCTTATCTAAGCTATCTTATCAGAATTAAAAGCCACCTACTAAACATAAATTACAATAAATTCCTCCTTATTCAACAGATGAGAGTAATGCTCATAATCTGTATTACAATCCCCCAAAACATAAATGCAAATACATCCTTCCAAAAAAAAATTCATTAATGCTTTCTCTTTCAAATTTGAAACGTCCTCAAATTGTGCGCTTGTGCATTTCTAGTTGTTCTCACCCTTGCGCTTGCTTTGTTGGCTCGCTTATGATGTTCCTGCATCATATATGGAAGGGTCGAGAAGGAATTGGAGGAAGTACATCAAGCTATTAGTTTGGTCTGCGCATTACCTATTGCACCTTCCTCATCACATATTTCAAAATTGGGGAATGAACCAGCCCAATTGAGAAGACTTGCAAATGCGACAGAAACTCGACTTCAGAGAATCCAGGAAGAAAAGGAGAAGGCTACAGAAGACTTGAAAAAAGAGAAGGATGAAACCTTAGAACAATTATGAGTAGCCTGGTACAGTCTAACTGCCTATGAAAGTGATAAAGAAGAATTTCAGGCGATCATCCAGGAGGAAACATCCCAGATACAGAGAGAAAAGGAGCAGTTGCTCGCAGAATGGGCCATGGTCAAAGAAGCAATGAGTAAATCATATCACTATGTGCCAATCTTGGCACAAGAGGAATAGGAGTCGATCGAGGCTCAAGTAATGAAGCTCATTGAGACCATCCAGTAGATTCAAGCGAGGATAACAGAGTTGGAGGTCAAAGAAGTATCGAGCACCCCATAGGAGGTGTGTGACCAGAGGGAGGAAGCCACTAAGAACACAATTGTAAGAATCAGAGCCCTCACCTCATAATGAAAACAACTGAGTGATAGAACTGCACAGATAGATGAACGCCTCGCAGAAGACCCCGACCTAAGGAAGCTGGAAACACAATTACAAGAGGCACAGCAGCAGGCATTGTCAGTACAGGCACAGATGAACCTACTTACCACATTTGAAAGAATGAAGATATCTTAGGAGTAGTGCACAGTATGGCAACATATCACTACCCTCCACGTCAGGGTAATGGAAGTTGTGCAGAAGCTACAACCTGTGTAGGAGGAAGCCTACCAGATGTTCGAAGAAATTGAGGGACAGGGATCGCAACTAGACCAAGTGGTTGCAACAGTAGAACAGCACCTGGAAGGGCCTGTTATAGAGCAGACGATCCAGAAGCTTGTTGAGTAGGAGGCTCAGGTGAAGTAGCAAGTCGAGTTAAATCGAGTCAAGATCGAATCCTTTGAACCAGCATTGCCCAGACCTGAGTGACTTGAGACGACTCACAGGTGAGTGTTGGGGGCCTATTGGCCCTCGACCAAGTTTTGAGGAAACCTTAGTCATATTTGGACCACCTTTTAGACTTCGATGCAATGGTCGAATATGGAGCGCCTAGGCAGAGCTGAGATCATGGATCTCACCGATTTTGCGGGCTATGTGCACCCAGTAAGGGGTTGTTTAGGTTTTTTGTAATGGGTTATGGGATGTCGTCCCATGGGGTTTACCCATGATTAGGCCTTATTGTAAGGGATTGTAAAAGTATAAATAAGTAAGAATGTATGGTAGAAGTAAATAAGAAGGGTTTTGGGGAGCTAAGTGCAAGAGGTCTGAGTTTCTTTGTGCAACAGAATATGTATGTCTTAAGGATTTGTGCTCGATAGAGAAGTTGCATCGGTGCCTTGACCTAGTTTTGGAAGGAGGATCTGGCGCTCAGTGTGTAGATATATTTTCTGGTGTGAAGCTCATCTCTATGGCTTAGTGCACGGGAGTAACTGAATATAAGATATTGATGAATAATAAAGAAGGTGAAGCGGTTGGTGAACGTAGCCCCACACTAGGGTGAACCACGTATATATTGTGTCTTTGGTTTCCTTTGTGTTGTGTTGTTCTTGTTATTTATCTACTTAGTGCCTTTGTTATTATGTATGATAGATAGATCTATTGTTTCTTAGTTCTTTACTTGTGTTAAGGATGAATGGATGTTAGATCTAATTTATAATGCTAAGTGCTATGGGTATATTGTCAATTGCTACTACATCGATCTATCCTTGGGTATGTTCTGCGATGTTAATTAAGCTAATGAACTAATGCATGTTGTTCCTAAGTGTTAATAGAGTACTTTGCGAAGTGTTATTATCACATATCTGTGTCCCAGCTTGGTTACAGACACCTACATCCTGTAACCCCCCCTGCTTCTACCTCGGGTGAGACCTCGCTTGCTTCGCAGGTGTTGCCGAAAGGGTTGGTAGTCGGGGTTTTGTTGGTGCCCTGTTGAAAGTTGAACCCTAGGTCTGCCCCTGTTCCAACAGTTGGTTGTTGCAAATATTGCTTCCTTGGTAGAGCCATCCAATGGTGTAGGGTTACAGGTGTGGCGTTGTTAGCAAGGCCAGTTGCTTGACGAAATATGCTAAGATGAGGTTATTCTGGCTACCACTATCAATGATGAATTGCAGTGGGGTTGTTTTCACCCACATCTGTGAATGAAAGAAGCTCTCTCCTTCCTCATGCTGATCAGGTTCACCGAGATGGATATTGGTGGTAGCAATGGTGGCACTAGGTTTCTTGTCAATGATCTCTCTCCCCTTTTCTGGTTCTGAATCAGAGTTGGAACCCACATATTATTTGGAGGCATTCATCTTAGCCACCAATGACTTATTTGAGCGATAATCAGCATTGTTATGTCATGGGCTCTTATGGAAGTCACACCACTTTGAAGTATATTTTTCCATCTTTCCATTTTCCTTCTTTGTTTGTGGCTTAGAATAGTTGTCCTGAGGCTTTCCATATTTGCTCTGCCCTTTGTTATATGGGTTGGGGTTTCCCTTTCCCTACTTCTATTGTGAGGGGTTTTGTTGTGGCATACAACAACACTCCCAAATTTGCATTCATTTTCATAGGGAAAATTTGGGCCCCCTTATTCATTTTGGTAATGTCACCTTGATTTTTTCTTGGTTTTATAATTCTTGTGTATTTTACATCTTGTTTATCCTTTTGACATTCTCATCATCTTCCTCTCTTCGATATATTTCCATTGATGTACTTAGTTTTGTTTGATTTTATTACATAGTCATGTAAATATTTTATCATTTAGGTGATTGGATTGGTTTTCATTGGACATTATTAAATCAAAACAACTTGGTTAATTATTGGAAGTACTTTTAAGGTAAATTCCTCACATTCACTTTGTTCTAAAACAAGATTATGAGGAATATTTTTATCATTCAATAATTAACATGTGATTTTAAAATATGGTTTAATTGGTTGATTAAAATTTTCCAACAATTGAGTGATTATTAATTATTTTGGAGTTAATTTCCTCAAATTTTCATAATATCCTCAATTTCAAAACATAATGTTGAGTTAAGTTATACATTTATTATTTATCCAGAAGGTGTGATATCAATCTGATTTGACTTTATTAATTTTGGTTAATTAATATTTGAAGATCTTGTAGTTCATCTTTTCATAGATTTTTGTTATTAATTCAATTCCTTTTTGTTACAAGTGTTTATGATCGATATGCAATTCAACTTTAGTTTCCAAATATATCTTTTAGTTGGGATTTTTCATCTCTACAAGACATAATGCTTAGGCAAGATCAAACTGAAAATTCACATCAGTTTCAGGGGATGATCTTTCATTATTCTTCCTTAAAAAATGGTGAGGAATATATTCAAACGGTTGAAACCCACTTCCAAAATGGGTCAATTTACTTAACCTCCAAAGGATTTCCTCAGAAAGTGAACATATTGGTAGAAATTTGTTCACTTTCCTAGATTTCTACCAATCTATTCACTTTTCCTAGATTTTCCTAGATTGGAAATGCATCAATCTTACGGAGGAAATTTTGTAGATTCAATCTCGGCCAAACGGTGAAGCCTTTGATGAAACGGTTTGAAACCCACATCCAAAACATACCACTTTACTTAACCTCTAGAGAATTTTCTCAGAAAGTTAATATATTTAGAGAAATCATGATCTGAATGAGTC